>VZSV01000007.1:9778370-9803483 GCA_013398735.1 Nothocercus julius | reverse complement strand
AAAAAAAAAAAAAAAAAAAAAAAAAAAAAAGGGGGCATCTTAAAAAGGGAATCTGCAAGCAATTAAAGAAAGATAGAAACAAGATTCAAATGTTCTCGGATTCTAGGACATATGAGAAATTGTAACTCACACATTGCTCTGAACATACCCCATAATCATTACTGGGTCAAATTCTAGAACAGTACAGATCTTTTGAAAGTATGTAGAATCTAGATAAAAGCTTAAATTGTGCAATTTAAGAGCTGAGATATCCTACGAGTACTGCAGGTTACCAAATCACCATGCGCCAGCTAAGCCAAGTTATATGCATGTTTTCTGTCCTCAGCTGACATGAGGTAGTTTGACATATCTGACACTGCAAGGAAATAAATTTAAAATAACTCTATAACATTGCACTTTCTGCAGTCTAGGATCATGTGCAAAGACAGTTTCTCCATCTCTGCTGACTTGTAGTTACTTGTGCTGTGATGATACCTGCTCTTCAAGCACAAAGCCAAGGAAAGAAACCAAAGAACAAGATTTATATCTGACATCACCTTGTGGTGGAAGATGCACTAAGTACTGTCCTATTCTTCGTCGCTCTGAGAACAGGCAATGTGAGTCCTCCTTCCTCTTGGCCAATCTTATAATACTGCCTAAATCACACAGGAACCCTGCCTCTTCTAAATGTGACATTTTTAAGACAATTTGACATCTAAAGTCATGGGAAGATGTCAAGTGGGATTTTCAAAAATGCTCAAATCTCACTGAAATCAACAGAAACAAAATCACTCCCTCTGACATCAATACCCAGTTAATACTCAAACATTGGTTCCCAGCGGGGAAGTAACTTTTCAGATAGCTAATGCTACAGAGGTGATGATTCTCCAAGGCTCTTCTCCAAGTACCAACAGTTCAGCTAGTGCTAGACTCGTAGATAAAATAAATCATTACTGTTGTGTCTGATAGAGAAAATAATCTGTATTAAACTTAATACTGAGAACAAATGACAACACAGCTCTCTCATCTTGAAGTATAAAGTAGCAACGTTAAGTGTGTGGCTGGTTTGCTGTAAAAAATATCAACAACAGTGAAAGATTTCTGTATAAGGGCTTATAAATTAAAAAGAAAAAAGAAAATACATATACTTTTTTCTCTTTTGTTAAATAAGTACATTTTATCCCTAAAAATATCCTGATTTTATAAAGTAAAACTCTAGCAGTAATCCTGCTATTGTTACTTTAATTCTATTTCTGTCCTGAGAAACATATGAAGAAAACAAAAACGGGCTTTCATGTAGAAGACTGACTAGCAGAACTGAACAAGTTTCCTTGATATGTAAAGTAGCCACCATAAGAATTGTTACCAGAGTTTGGAATTATTTTTGAATTTAAGGGTCATTCTTGGAAAGAATTGTATGAGAAAAAAAAAAAAAGGAATAGAAAGTTAACAAAAAAAAGAATTTTGGGCTAGTATTTTGAAATGTCTGTTTGTTAAATTGAGCTCCCTTGTTATAAAAAATCTTAAGCATTGGAAAATTAACATTTCTTCTAATAAATATGGTATCACTTACATACTCAAACATCTTCTCTGAATCCATGCGGAATCAGAAAGTAAGTTGTGAAATAATAGTTATTTTTATTTGCTAAAATCCCTAAGATTTTCTTCGTCTTAACCTAAGCCAAAGTTCTATCACCAGATTTTCAATTCCATTATCAGATGATATCAGAATGATGCCAAAACTTTTGAATAGCAGGTCACATGCCTTCGTCAAACTGTGGTCAGTCATTTGCCAGAATTGCTATACTGACAGAGCCATCTAAATGCAAACCTGACTTAAGATCCTACCTATAATTAGGGGAAAAAAAAAAAAAAAGAGGCTGCTAGGGAAGCTCTATTAGCAATTCTTCCAGTGCAGATGCCGTGTGTATTGACATGCATATTGACCCCTTGGATGAGACAGACTATGTTAGCACAAGGGTTTGATGTTTCAGCTAAGTCTGCATTAGGGAATCCGTCCATAAAATGTCATAAAAAATAAAATAAAATAAATAAAGAAAGAAGAAGAATGACAATACCAGCTTATACAACTATATTAACCAAAGTTGTTAGGGGGAGATCTGGCCTTAGGAGGACAGAGGATGACTTGGGGAGGGGCAGGCAAAGCTATCTGAGATAACTGAGGGTGAGGCAAAGCAGACTCCAAGAGCTGCGAGCCTGTGCTAGGCAGAGCTGCGTGTTTTAGCTCTCTGAAGAGTGGAGTGCCCAGGCTTACAGGCTTCTTACAACTTCATTAGCACTGGGACTATGGTCTGACCTACCTCTGCAATCTGAAAGCAGGCTCAGCCCGTAGCTGTTCATCAGTACAAGCAAGGTGTTGCCAGATTTAAATAGGTACCCTCAAAGGGAAAGAAGATCAGTACATCAAAGCATTATCTCTAGTTTATTTAATGGGGAATGACCAAATGGCAGACCTTTTTTCATGTTTGAGGCTAAAACTGTAAGCAATTATATCTCTACTCTTGTAACTGATACTGCCAAGCCCATATACTTACCAGGATCTCTTTCATCCTGTTTACTTTATACAGCATTATCACCCGCAGGAGTTCACAGCATTTTAACAGATTTCTAATGTTTTATAGACATATTTTGTCTCCAGGATTGAAACAAGGTGCAGAAAATTAATACCCAATCCCATCAAGATAGGGATGTCGCAGTGCCTAGCTGTCTTTATCTGCTGCTTTGACACTGCCGTGAATTCAAGACCTTTTTTCTTTGAGGATTAAGAAAATATTTGTATCAAAGCAACTCCAGGGTAAAGAATCATAAATACTGCATATTTCCAAAGTCCTACTAGTTCAGATCTGAGTGTGACAAACCAAAACAGAGCTAAAGGAAAAAGAATTAAGAATCTTCTCCGTGGTGTCAAACCATGGACGTACCGTTGTCACACAGTATGGGGAACCTTCAGAAAGATAATATAATTTAATTTTCATATGAGTTAGCTTTGCAGCAGATTTTCCTGCATGCCACTGACTGCCCAAAATTTAGCTTCACAGTCTTTCCCTGAGAAACTCCTTAGGAGCAGGGATGAAACTTGTACCTCCTTCCCCAATGCTGTGCCCCAACTCCAGCGTGAAACACAGCCCCTTGCTCCAGCTGCCCTGTCCCCATTTCCTTGCACAAAGACCATCCTCCTCAGGAGGAAGGCCAAGTGCATTTTGCCATGAGAATACCCACAGCAATGCCTCCTACAGATATTCCACCCTCCAAAATGGCATTGACTTTGGGTGCTTTTGTGCTTTACCCAGATGAACATGTGAATAGTATTTTGTATGAATCATTTTTTCGAGCTAGGTTCTGCTGTGAGATAAAGCTACTTGTTGCTCTTCTGTTCAACTAACCATGTCCTAAGCTGAGTTTAGGAGCCACTTGAGGATTTTCTTTCTTTGCCTAAGATCATGGCAGCAACTTTTCTTTCAGGATGCAAATTCAGGAAGCTGAAGCCAACCTTAAACCTGCCCTACTTTGTGGAGCACCATGGCTCCCAGGACCTCTCAGAAACAAGAAGAGTTTTATTATTTTATTAACTTGATTTCTGGCACATCCTATATGCAGAGAACAGACATTTGCAGTTGTTCAGAAACAGTGAACAGGCATTTCGCACCCTCATTTCACAGATGAATTCCAAACTTCCAAATTGCAAAGTAAGTGGGAATGTCCTGCAGAGTTTATCCACTGTTTCACATTTACAGACATCTCATTCTAAATGAGAAGTCCCAATCAGCAGATTGTCTAAAGCACAAATAAACACAGTGTTTACTCCACCTCATTAGACAAGATATTCTTTGAGTTTGAACCTTTCTAAGTTAGTTTGAAACCAAATAATCCTGCAGTACACTCCTCAAAGCAACAATTTCTTATCTCAGCTAAGATTTCTCACCTTACTCTTTTTCTGTCTCTGTTAGAAATCATCTTTTAATTGTGAATTAAAACCATCTCTGTGGGAAGGGCTAGATGCAGGCCCCATTACTTATGTTAAATATTTAAGTTCGGAATGAAGTGCTCACCTCTGTCACTGTATCAGCTTTTATGACAACAAGCATCAGTGTTGAACAAGTTGAACTCCTCCAGAAAACTGGAGTAGTTTTGAACAACATGAGAGACCTGTAAACTAGGAAAATAGCAAAAGGAAGAGCCAAGGCTGATCAGCACAGGTGTCTTTTGCTGGTTTCATAAAGGGCATATTTTAAGCTATGCCTTTAAACAAAGCAACTGAAGAAAGGCTTCTATATAATATAATTTGAAAAGTGTGCCAGCCTTTGAAAAGAGCACTGTTATTAAAAAAAAAATTATCTACTTCAATGATAATTAACACAATGATAATTAACCTGCTGTGTCGAAATGACAAAAAGATGGGACAAGACAAGCAACAAATAAAACATGCTCTTAGTAGACTTCATCATAAATGATGCATCTCCCAACTCCTCTATTTGAATATTGATTGGCAGGGGCTCCCTTTTTTCCTCAGGGATTTAGGACCATACCACTCCAGCCTTGAAATTTCAGAACTTTGCTTTCCTGTGGCCAAGTCCTCAGGCATTGAAAGCAAGATAATTGGCACTATTGATACTCATATCTAATATAATGGAACATAATGTGTTTTTTGTGTGCCCACAACACATGGAGGTCCACTTCAAAAACCAGTCTTTTAGAGCTTGACATCATGGCAAATATTTGCCTTTTTATTTTGAATACGAGCTTAATCCACAGATAACAAAGCAACATGTGGGTCTTTTACTCCTGAATCTTATGCTGTTGTTTATAATAAATACATTTCTTTTTAATTTAACTCAAATTAAAGGATGAAGCTATACTTCACCACTTAAAGAAATCTAATTGCAGACTGGTGTTGAATGGTCATTTCCTGCTTTCCCTCTCCTTTCCTTCTTCTCTCCTTTCCTAATCCTGCTCCAACTCCGATGGTCAGTCCTGTGCTGGAGAAATTTAATTCACAAAAAGTAGCTGTTTTCCCGCCGGTTTAGCAAGTTGAATCAGCTCATCCTGAAGAGCATCAGAGCTGGCCCAGAGAAAGAAGCAGGACTGCAAGAGAGTAACAGGCAAAAAGGAGAATGACCTCCCTTTTGGCAGCAGAGAGCTGTTAGATTACCCCAGTGTTGCCCTCAGGAGAAGGAATTTTTAAAAGGCTAGAGTAAGTAAATCAAGAGTGAAGTGCTAGGGGAGGAGTGAGGGGGGAGAAGAACATGTTGATGGAGGAAAAGAGACCCAGCCAAGCTAAGATGACCTGTTATTATTCTTGCACTTGGATGCAAGAAGCGCTGTGGAGTGCAACAGCCTCAGAGGGAAGCTGGGGGAGGAGGGTAGGGAGACGGGAGGAAGCAGAAGGGGCTACTCTTGCAACTCTGATTCTGGACAATTTCTCATATCCTTTGATAGGGGAAATAGCCTCTCCAGGGAAATACGGAGCTTTTGATATTTGATGAAAGATTTTATGAATATTTTGATATTTCACTCTACCAGTGACTCCTATGGGCAGGAAATGTGTTGTGTGGAGAAGAATAAAGCAACTTTTAGAGCAATCGTCATTTTATTTCAAGGAGCACTAGCCAACAGATTCTCAAATTTCTAAAAGCTTTCTCTGGGCTAATACAGAGCCTATTAGTGAAGTATTATATTATTTGTCAAGTAAGTTTATAATACTGTTCATTCCTACCTACATGAACTAGGAGCCTGTGTGAGCAGTCTGCTAGCAGGACTTGTTTGTAGATGTTGTTCTGCCTGCACAAGCTGGACAATGGTTCAAATCAAGTTTTAGGAAGAAAGACAAAAAGAACAAAACATCCAGGAACAGAGCATGGCTTGGGTGGGATAGGAAGTTGGAAGCAGGGAAATAGACTTTGTCGGATCTCTTGCAATAGTATCCTCTGAGGTCACATCTTCATTCTACACGAGCCATTTGTTGTTCATGTGGAATGTAAGTATTATTTTCTTTACCAGAGGGGATGGCAAGTCCAATATCTGTAATACAACTATTTTTAAAATATTTTCTGCAGTCTAGCCATTTCCTCTAATCTTATACAGCCTTACTATGTTTGGGCCTCACTCTGTGCTGCTAGTTGAGACAATGCAACCACTCATATTTTCCTGAGGCATTCTTACTGTTTTGGATATTGTTTCTCAGCTTTAGTAGACTCAGATTTGTGACACAGAAGACATACAAGCTTATAAAACTTTTAAGGTTTTCAGGATGTACTTGAGGCTGGAAGAAGAAAGCAAGCTAGATTAACCAACAGACTTATGGTCTGTGGCACTCAGCATGATGCCACCTAACTTTTGGTGATCTTTTTGCTAGCTACTGCAAAGAAGTCGCTCTGAACTCGCCTTAAGAGACAGGCAACTTGGCCAATTTTCTCTGACAAGTCAGGGATCCTTTAAGAGTAAGCCATGGAATTAGAAAACTGAGGTACAGATGACTGTACTTCAGCTAAGTAAGTATGTGATAGTCCAGGATCTTTCAGGGGAGACGGTTGCTCCACAGAAGAACACGTTTCCTTGAAGGAGTGTAAAAGCAACTCTTCTTCATACTAGAGGAAATAACTGTAATCCAGCCCTTGCTCTAATTAATGCCTAAAAATGAAATAGGCATTAAGATATTATGAATAAAAGGGATTGGGCTGAGGAGGCTGCAGTCTATTTTCTGTGCTATATTCTGGTCGGTAGGCTCTTTCTTACCGTACAAAAGGGAGGTTCTTATGTGTCA
Source organism: Nothocercus julius (assembly GCA_013398735.1). Taxonomy (NCBI): domain Eukaryota; kingdom Metazoa; phylum Chordata; class Aves; order Tinamiformes; family Tinamidae; genus Nothocercus; species Nothocercus julius. Next base: position 9,796,723 of record VZSV01000007.1, on the reverse strand, counting down.
AAACTTGTGCCAAAACGTGGCCCTGGCTCCTCCATCAGGGGCTGAGAGGCTCCTACCGCCCCCTCCGCCTTGAACCATCTGTGGGCCAAATCCTTTCTTTTGGTGGACTCCCAGCAGCCAATAGTGAGAAATCCTGCAGGGTACTGTTTGTAAAATTCCCTGTGACAAAGGCTTGCTGTTTAGATACAGTGATACCAAATTTAGGCACATTCAAACAGACAAAGCCCTTCCCAGCTTAACAGGACTATGTCAAGAACCTTTCCTAAGGGAAGCTGAGCCAGTTTGCTCTCCAACCCTGATCTGGTGAGCAGGACATTCTAGGAAAAAATAATTTTCTTTCTTTCTTCTTCATAGGAGTCCCTTTCTGGGGCAAGTCACAACCAAAATTAGCAATATACTTTTGGCTAAACGTTGGAATACCACAAAACATCAGTGGAGATCATAATGTTCAGGTAAGGCAGGGCAAATATCTAGGGCACCAGTATCTAGATTTTTGATAGCATGAATCATATGAAAATGTTTTTGGAAATTCAACGACTACAGTGATGAGTGCTATTTCATTCCATAGGTATTTCTGTTTTTTCACCCTAATAGAGTCTATGTTTTTTTTCAAAATTTCATTGCTCTCTCCTTTCCATAGGGCAAATGTTACTCAACCCATATTGCTAACAGGCTACACATGTCCTGGAGTCTCAGAAGAGCACCAAAGGATGACCGCAACTCAGTCAGATGTTTTAGCTTTGAAACAGAAACTCCTGATGAAGTTTTCTTTTTTTTTTTTTTCTTTCTATAGGTCTGTCACACATAACATGAGAAAAACATTTCCGAGAGCAGAAAAGGCAGGACTGCAACTTTTTCAAAAACTAATCGTGCTAGTAATGAATATTTAGTTGAAATTTTGATAAGATAATACAACCGCTTTGACATTGTGAATGTCCAGCTTCTCCTTTTTACACAGTGTGAATCAAAAACATTGCTTTCAAGTAGCATGGAAAAAGACATCAACAGTAAATGAATCCGGACATACTAAATGATACATTTTATTTGGTCAAGTAGATTACCTTGTTTCTTATGTCCAATTTTTGGCAGAATTAAAGCATTCAAAATAATCCACATGTACAAAAAAAGCCAGATTGTTTTAAAGCTCGAGAATTATTATTTTTACTTGTCTCCTCAGGTGCCTGGTTTGAACAGAGGTTTAGATTTTGCCTCAGAACTGTTGTAAAAAGTTAATTTAAGTGAACTGCTATATTCATGAACAAAGAGACTTTTTTACACTCAGTGATGTGGCTCATTAATTGGACATCTCATTCATCATAGACCCTTACCAGAGAAAACAAAGAACAAGAACTGAACCAGGACCCTGGCTTTGTTAAAAAAAAAAAAAAAAAAAAAAAGAGTTTAAGGAATCTGCATTTAATCAAAACACGCAAAACAATCTCCAGATACTGTCTGGCAACAAATTTAGGATTTGCAGAGCTGAAGTGTTCATTTGCCTGGCTATAAATATTATGTTGATGAAAGACAGTCCTAACTCTGTCTTCCACCACTTCACTTCTGATAGGGAAGTTAAGATTTTATGTGTTTGCTTAGAAACCCATTAGATCTAACCTTTCCAGTGGAATTGTAAAGGGAAATGATAAATGGCTACATATCAGTTAGGGGGAGGGAGAGGCTTCATCTGGGGCACTGCAGGGGTTTCTGCTCAGTCTAGTCATTTGATGTTATCATTTCTGTAGCACATAAACAAAAATCAAAGATTATACTAAGGTGTGAGGCACTGCTAGTATTAGTGAGAAAAAATATGTAAAATTACATAAAGTGGTTAGTAAAATAAGTAAGAAAATAAGATTCAAGCTGGGAAAATGCAAACTGTTATATCTGTAAGAAAACACTGCAAATACGGGAATTTAATGGGAGGAAAAAGACAATAGTGCAACTGGGCTTAGAATGAACAGAATATCAACTATATACTTGCAATAGGATAAGACGACAACAACAACAATAAAAAGGGAAATTATTTGGTGTATATTCCTCAGGAACAGTGCCATTAACAACCCTTTCCTAGATGAGTTGTCAGAAACAAGGCCTTTAGAGGAAAGAGCTGATCTGTGATATGTGCAAGCAGACACTTGCCCAAATGCAGGCAAGCCAAAGACTGCTCATGACAGCTCTCAGGAGTGGCGTCAGCCTGCTTTTGGTAGAAAAATGGCCTTGCATCAGATCCCTCAGCAAGTCTAGTTATAAATACTGTACAGAGGAGCTGAATACTTGGGCTTACATTTCTGAATAACCCCCTTCCACTTTCACTACAGAGTTAAATCTTCTGCAAAGACAGGGGAGAAAAAGGCTGAAAATAACTAGAATTGCACAAGAATAATTAAGCCACAAACACAATTTCTTTGCTCTGTGAACATAAACACTGCATTAACATTGCTCTTTTAATTTGAACAGTTATACTGGCCCTCAACAGTCTCCTAGGAGGTGAATGCTAACAAACTGTAGGTATTGGGAAGTCAAATTTGAATATTTGGCTTAATGAAACATCTCGGTAATATATAGAACAATGCAATACCACTTTATTTTATATAGCATCTTATTACATAAACCATAACTTCTTCTGAAAGAAACATCTTCCAACAGCAGAAAGTAAGCAACAGAAAAAGCCAGAAAAAGGAGGAAAATACGGCAAAACATCTTGTAATTAATGCCACCAAACCTATAATCATGACCAATACAAATATTTGTGTTAAATCAGTGCATTTTAAAAAAAAAAAAAAAAAAACATTTAGAATTACACACAGCATTTTCTCCTCCTTAGGATTAGTAGCTCCTATAAAGAAAACTCCATGAAGGAAGAATCATTTTTCTCTGCTCAAAGAAAAACTTTCACACTTTGGCTAAATTTTTCCACACATAAACTTCTGGTCATGTTTTACACTGTGTTACATGTTTAATAATTACTTGCAATCAGCCTGGGAGAATAACACCAATTTATCAGGAACGGGGCTCCGCTCTGAAAGACTATCAGAGAACATTATAAAAATACTGCAGTTTGTAAGAGGCCACTAGGAACAGTACGTTATGCCCTGTAAAGCAGCCAGGGCAGTTTTATTAAGGTCAGATGGCATTTGAAGACAGAATCATGAAGAAACATACTGAAAAGATTTTTATAGAATGTTCCTGTTGTGAAAACACCTTAGGGACCTAAGCACATGCATACATATGTTTCTTGTTTTTATTTCCATGACTTCATGCATAGTTGCTCAGTTTACCAGTCAGAAAGTTTTCTTTCTGTCACTGATGTCCTAAGCCTTCACTGCTCTAGGGTCTTCAAAGTATATGTTCCATACTGCGCAAAGAGGAATTAGGCTTTTATCAATTTCACAGAACATTAAAGAAACATCAGCCAATGAAAGAACAAAGACTTACAATATACATATATATATTTAATTATATACCAAATGCATTCCTTTTATACTTCATTAAGTTCCAGGGGCGTTAGAGAGCGGATGTGTCTGAACTGGTATCTCATGGAAGATAGGCATGGGAAGGACTCAAACCCAATAACCCAATGACGACTGAAAGCTGCTGAGAGAGGACAAAGATGCACTTTTAAAAACAGACTTAAAAGTAGTCATGTAAATCAAAATGCAATGAAAAAAAGCACCTTGACTTCCATTAGTTGGTTTCTCACCTCAATCTATGCTATTGTCTTAGCCAGTGTCCAGCTGACACAGCTTGTATGCCATAATTGCATGAATGTAATAATTATACTTTTTTTAATATTTAATTATATTTCTCATTGTTAGTTTAAGATACCAAGTCACTCCTTAAACTTCCCTTGCATATGCTCTTAGTTTTAGCTTACTAAAGATCACACTATTACACAAATTTTCAGGTTATCAGCTTAGTTTCATCCTGCTTCTCTGAATCTTTTCTAATCTGCCAGTTTGCTCTTTGAAGGATGGTGATCAATACTGGAATGGCATATCCAGTATTAATCACACTAGTGCCATTGATAGAGTTGCCTATTTATAATAATATCCCCTCCATCTTTCCTAGCCCAAAGAGTCATAGTTTTCCAGAAAAAAAGTCCGTGTCGAAAATTAGATTCTTTGTTCTCAGAAGTATGACCTTGAATTTAGCTGTGTTAAAATGAGCACGTTTTACCAAGCAACTCAACCCGGCATATCTTATCCATCCCCACCATTATTTTCTATGTACCTTTTTCTTTTTAATCATTTTCTAATGTTAGCAGCAATGATTTTGTACTGCTTTTTATACCACACCAATGATACCACCTCATGCAGGCAGAGACGAGATCTCAGCAAGACACACTGGGAACCTCCTCTTGGACAATGATTTCAATTTGCAATTGCATTTTACATTCTGCTGGCAGCTTGTTTTAACCTATTTAATACTGGATATATCTATTGCATATAATGTATTATATCAAAATATTATGGGAGAATAAGCCTTTTTTTTTTATCTTAACATGATTTGCTTTTTCAGGCCAATTTGTGAGTTTGACAAGAATTTTTGACAGATATATTTTCACTGAAACCTTGCCGAATTATAGTAATCATTCTAGCATGATTTCTTTGCTTTTCTCCTAATTTAATCAGGATTGTAGAGATCCAATTTTCCAGGTCATGCTATTTACCTTAGCATGTTATCTGGAAATGAAAAGCAAATAAGAGAAACTAAATGCAGCAGAGAGAGGATACTATTAAAATAAAACAAGAAGCACTGATTTAAGTCTAGATCTTCAGAATTATCATCATTATAAAATGTTCAATTGCATTGGCTGGTATAAATCTCACTCTAGTAACTTAGTATTATAGTACTTTATATAAAAATAAGTATAAAGTTTATATTCTTATTTTAGATTATTTCCTAATGTGGGGAACCTACTATTTGTGTACATAGATTGTTTAAGTAATTTTAGAACATAGCACACATTTAACATCCATGTTCTTTAAATATGTTTACTATCAGAAAAAGGAGACTGACAGAAATTGCCAAATGATAATCTATGCATAATTCAGGACAGGACATTGGACATTGGACAGGACTTAGAACTCAATGCCAGTGTCCAAAACAAGCATTTAAAAGATCTTTATTTGAGTTATCTTAGTCCATTTTAAAATATAATTGAGAAAATAATAAGGAATCTTGAAAAAAAAAAAAAGCAGTCTGGAGAAAAAAAAGAAATCTTTTTCCATTACCTTCAATAGACTTTGTAGAAGGCAAACTTGCTTGATTAGTCTTGTTAATACTTCATTTCCTTTGCTCTGTCACTTCTAATCACATCTCAGATCTTCACAGATCTAGTCAGAGAACCCACTGTAGGATGTTCTCACTGAAATCACAAGGTACAGATTTCACTTTTTTTTACAAAATCCAAATGACTTCTACGCATTACTACTTTGATGACACAGAATCTCAAGCTACTTTTTACCTGGGTAGGTCAGCTACAAGTAGGAGTCAACTCATGGCATAGAAAACAGCACAAGCGCCTTCATCCTCCTTCCCTGTCATAATGGCATTTTAACATATATTTACTCTCCTCTGAACAGAAGCAAAGCGCTGAAATTCATGGCAAAACTCCATGAATCCCACTGCAGGCGCTTTGAACAAGGGATAAAAATTAGATTTTCCTGAGTAACGTATTAATGTATAATAACAAAGTGCCATTGAAGCAGTCTCTTGTGTGGCTTCAGCTTCTGCTATTGTTTAAAATCTCTCCACACCTTCACATTGCACATCTGTGTGTTGTTTTGATAATACTTGGCGTTTTGTTAATAATACTTGGCATTTCTATAGCATTTTTCATGTTCAAAGTGCTAATTAATTTTTTTTTCCAGAGGAATTATTTAAGCTATCTGTTTAGCATATAGTTACAGTTATCTTAAACAGAAACCTGTCCTCTGGAACAAAACACTGTGAATGGCAAGGACTCTGCATCGTTTGATGATTTGGGGGATGGGATTTGCTTCAAAAAATAGTGAATATACTTAATTTATGGGGCATCACGTTTTCCAACCTTCACTTAATTTAAGGCACTGAGCCAGAAATAATCCAGAATCTTAGTCGTGACTTCGAACATACTTCCTTTAGCAGTGTTTATATATTTTGTGTAAAGCAAGAAGAATTTGTGATTATGATCTTGATTTTTGGTCCTAGTAAAAGTGCCTATAAACATGCAAGGTGATAGCTCACTTGATTAGATGTCCTTCAAAAATTGCACCAGTTGCAGTTTCTGCAAAACAAACCAAAACTCTTCTATACAATTGCAGGCCATTTGGGCCATATGCTGCACTGCTCTATCTTTGTTTTTTTCCACTTTTCTGTGAGACATTTCCTTTTAAAGCCGGCAGAGCATATGATTGTACTGAAGGAACAGGATTTTATGCCTTCAAATTGATATAAGCCTTTTCACATGTCACGAGGTTGAGGATTGATGCATATGCTGCTCGAATTACACCTCGAATTTCTCTAGAATGTATACTCTTTTCCTTTCCTATTTTTCCTATTCACATTTCTAGAATTTCTTCCTATTTCAAGTTGCCAAAGAAAAAACTTACGTGGACAATGTCTCAGTCTTGCAGAGTCAAAGACAAAGGAACTTTTGAGTTGCAGTGTAACACCAAATATTCTGGGCCAAAAATTTCCTTGTTTTATAGCCAGAGACATGTTCTGGCAGAGGTGGCAGAGACAGGTAAATTTGGACCAGTATTAATAGCAATTAAATAAATTATATTGCAAGCTTAATATCAACTCTGATGATTTGTGAATTTACAAGAAAATGTTACCAGAACTTTGAGACAGATATATCTCTCAAGGGTGTTACCTCCTTCTTCCTCAGCAACTTGTGAGGCTCAGCAGAAAGCTAATCCAGTCCTCTTTTGGCACTACAACACCCATAAATTAAAATTAAGGTAAAGTTTACACGAAACTGAGCAGGTAGCAGAACTACACTGATGGAATTTCAAGGTAGAACAGAGTGCTGCACCCCTGTATTTAGTGTCTCAGGGCACAATGAGAGAAAACAATAACCAGAGTATTAAATGTTCCTACTTTTGGGGCTATCATCAAAAACTTTGGAATTCTTCCAAGACTGTTTCAGAAGTTTGCATTTTCTTCTTTTCAGTATATGACAGTTCCTCCATAAGCTAGAGACTTAGACACGATAACAGAAGTTTTTAAGGTGAATTGCTTTTAATAAGATTTGGGTACCCAAACAGTTTGGAAACCTCAGCCATATTCTTTGCATTAGGAGCATATGGTCTTGGCATTTTGAAAAAGGTCACGCTTACTCAAATGTTTATTCCCAGGGTGAACATTCAGACAGCACACTGGACTTTGCAATACCATAAACAGCTGAAATAAAGATACCACTCAATCCACCAAGCCTTATGTCTTAGTGCCTTTTGAAAACCTTTATAATACAGTATGGAATCAAATATGGAATAGTGCAGATATCGTTTCTCAGAAGTTTTGTTTCCAGGTCAGAAGTCAAAAGATGTTTATAGCACCAGTGGGCAAGGAAAAGATGAATACAATCAAAAGTGCTAGAGTTGTATTTCTATTCTTATTATATCTAAAGCTGAGACTATAGAAAAATATGAAAAAAAAAAAAATACCAGCTGCCAGATCATTTCCCAGTTTGGAAGCTGTTCAGCCATTTCCAGTTATGCTCTGTCTTTTTTTTCCCCTCTTCGTATCAGCACAAAACATTGCAAAATATAGCAATTGTAAAAAATGAAGTGAAGGAGATGTAATCCTAACCCAAAAAGAGCATGTCCCAGATCACACAGGAACAGTCTGAAAGGAGCTGGGAGAGAAATGTTCCTTTGATACATATACCTTGTAGCATTAAGAACTGTAAACAGCAGAGTTCCTCTTAAAACTCTCAAATACTAGAAATGATGGCAACCCAGTTCTGACTTTCCCTGCGTTTTCAAACAGTCTGCAGAGACATGCCAGCATCTTCTGCATCTGCCAGCTGAACTGTATCATGTAACACAGCAGCTCCAGTTCAAAACATATATTAATTTCAAGGCCTCATGATCTGGACCATTTACAAAGGGATATCCACCAGCAGCCAAGCAATATGGCAACACCAGGACTTCTTGCCATTATTATCACACTCCGAGTGTCCAGGCAAGCCAGGTGCCTCTTTAGAAGAAATAACAAGCAAGCAGACCACGCCAAGCAGATGTAGTAGTGTGGGAGATCTGGGAAGCAGATGAAACGCACCAGGGTTTTGCCTTCTCTGTTGATGGCTTTATCACCAAAAAATGATTGCCACGTTTACGATGGTTTGTATCAGCATCAGAGAAGTCAGCAGTGGCTCCAAAAGCTTCTTTCTAGGCAGTTGCTTGCTCATCCAATGGATCAGCACAGCTCAGTTCCTCCTCTTCCTAACACGGATCTCGGCATTCACCATCCCCTCCAGCAGGAGGGCATTAGGCTTCAGGCTGTTCAAAGGCAAAATGCTTCATTTCATATGAAATTCTTTCCCATTTCACTGGGAAATGCATATATTCATTATAACAATTGTCTGTTTCTCAGTGTGGTCTTCTCTCAAGTTCTCCATCTTCTAGAATATCTCCAGTCAAGTTATCATTTTTTATTGTCTTCAAAGTGGGGACAGACAGAACGGACAAACCCTGCTGCCTACATCACTTTTTTCCCCGTTTCTTTGATTTGGCAACAAATCAACAAACAAGTTATATTCACACAAGGTTTTGATTAAAAGAGGCTGATCTATCACTCACAGCTTTGTTGCAGAACCTACATTCATAACCCTACATATTTCCAACCATCAAAAGGAGTTGTAGAGAACAAAATTGCATAGGACACTGGGCTAAACTACAGGGAAGGGGAGGGATTTTTTGTTGTTGTTCTTAACGCAGCTGACGTCTTTGTAGCTGTATCATTTAATATCTGAACTGTCTTTTTATTTCCAGCATTTTTATATCTATTCAGATTAGTTTTTGGAGAGACAGTATCTTTCACGAAGTGTAAAATCAACACATTACAATTTTAATAAAAATACATAATGGCTAAGATTTTACCCCCAAAATCGGTAAGGTACTTCATGACTGGGCTTCCTTAGTCTGATATTTAAATCACATTAACAGACACCAAAGAACCTGGGAATAATCTATATTCATTACAATACAGATTGCCTAATCTTTTTCTCAAACTTCTAATTTTCTATCTCTGTTAAGCATTTTGTGATGATATTACTTAAACGGAACAGTATTTTAAGAAGGGATCTCTTAATGAAAATTACAAAACAACCAAAAAAAGCTGAAAAAAATAGAATGTAACTCAAGGGAACTGACTCAGATAAAATTGCCACCACCTTTAAAAAACAATAATGTGCCATTCTGTTCTTACTTGTATGCACGCTTGCGCATTTTTTTCCAAGAAATGAAATTATGCTCAGGGCTCTCATTTCCCTGGGCCTTTTCCAGCCTCTCAAACTCACTCATCCTCCACAAGTTCTCAGGGATTATCTCTGATGGCTCAGCAGTTGCCTCAGCCAACTGTCTAAGCATTGCGTAATGGATTTCATCAAGTCCAAAATAATGCAGAAAGCATAGATGCACTGTTCACTCTTCCCATAGAAGCGACAGAGGTAAAACTAGAAAAGGTGGGCAAAACTGTTTATGAGGAAAATATTCAAAGGTGTTATATGGTTCGGTTAAGCAAAAACTGTCTCCTAAAATGCATGGAAATGTGGAAGGAAAGAAGGAAAAGATTGTTCCAGCTCTCCAAACTCATGATTCAGCTCCTAAAACGTATGTGATAATTCATAGTTTTCATTACAGCAAAGTAAGTAAAAAGAAAACCAGGAAAGTAAGTCATATGAAACTATAGTGATGCAAAAGGAAATTGTTAAATATAGCAAGTTTTCCATGATTTAGCTTGCAAGATTTTCATATTTCTGTGTGTTTAGTGGAAGAAGTGAAAACAGGAGAGAGAGAGATTTAAGAAATCTCATCTCTGAAAATTATCATAGTTAGTATTTCTGCATTGAGAATGAGTAATGCCAGTACAGAGGATATTTATTTTAACTTAGGTAAGTGTTGTTTTCACTTCTTTAATTAACCAGAAATCCCTAGCACTAATTTTAGCATGTCCAGTTTCACAGGAGAACAAGTTTTTAAGCCTGCTCCACTCAACATCATTGCTGCTCTGCACAAGATAAGTTTTGTGGAGAAACATAATTCTTCATTGAAACTCCATTCCACACAGTGCATATGGCAGAGCCCCACTCTTAGGCTGTGTTTGAATCCCTCCTTTTGCATGTTTCTTCTTATTTTGAGGAAATGTTTGTGGAAAGAAAAAGTGTTGTGAATGTTCATTTAAATAGGGACTTGTGAGAATACTTGCACCGATGGAAAAATTCAGCATTGTAGAAAAACTATCCCCAGTATTCGCATAGTATAATCACTCTTGAAAGAAAGAAAGACGTCCTTGTTCATGTTTTCCATCACTCTTAAATTGTACAGTCAGCTACAGAGGCACTAGCATAGAGATGACCAACTGAGCTGTGGACAGGCTAAATGAAATGGTTGTTTCTGAACCATTCAAGGCCTCATCATAAAGAGACCATGACCCTTTCTACAGACCCTGATACACGTATTCAAGGCGTGTGAGACCCCCATGGGATGATACGGGATATCTCCGTATATCCACCTAAACCATAAAGCAGTTTCAAATATACTGGGCAGTTTGTTGCCCCCATTACTAAATCCTGCTACATAGTCACCAAAATCTGCAAATTCTGAGAGAATCCAAAATAGAAAACATGCCCTACTGGTTATTCCCTAGTTGGTTCAAAAATAGGTCTAGAACAGCCATTTCTAAATTGTGCTCCACAGCCACTGAGAGCCACACGAGTGCACAGTCTTCATGTGGTCCACAGAGTCCGTGTTTGCCAAGTTTTCAAATCAGCAACTGTGATTAGGGTGCATGAGGGTCTCTGGAAAAAGATGCGATATCCACATGGGTCTGTGACCCTCCTCCTCCCCTGCTAAAAGTCATCCTGCTCTCTAGGATGATCAATGGACTTAAGGGCTCCAGAACACAGTACCTAGTTTTATCCTAGGAAGAGTTTTTCCAGAGAGCTGAAGGCTGGGTTGCATCTCTTCTAAATGTGGCTGGCTCTTGAGTGCCAGTGCAATCCAACCGCACTGCAAATGGAAATGTCTTGACTGAACAAGCCAGCAGGGAAAGCCTCGAGTGGAGGTTTGACCTGGCTCACTCAAAACGTAAAAATTCATAATCATCCCAGAGCATGTGGAACCCAGCAAATTATCTCCAGCGTTAAAATGTCCAAGAAGGCATTATAGACGTCACAAACAAATTAACAAACATAATCAGCCAGATCATCAGCTGGTATAAATTGGCAGAAATCCACTGTAGAAACATGACTTTTATAAAGCTAGCCTGAATTACACCAGCTGAAAAATTAGTTCATGTTTTTTGCCATTTTGCACATGGAATAACCTGCCTACCAGAAGACTATTTATTTATTTATTTATTCATTTATTTTTAAGATGAATCTTGTCTTTCCATGCAAATAAATTAAAGAGTCAATTCTCCGTTCCATCTGCTCCCCAGCAAACCATTTGTTGCTGCTTAAATGACAGCTGCTTGGCCCAGGAACAAGTCAGGCTGCCACTGTGCAGCACTCGCCGGTGCTGCTGGCAAAGCAGCAGCAATTCCCAGCTCTGTGTTCCCCTCTCCCCACGCCCTACCCTGGCACCTTGGTTTCCTCCTGCTCCTTGGGAAGGAGCTGTAGGAGCTGTAGGAGACTCAGGAGGTATCAAAACCTATTTTATCACTAAAGAGTTCCCCCGAGCAGGAAACACTTTTTCCTATTGTTAAGTTTATTGAGTTACTTCAACAGCACCAAGAAGCAAGAATAGGGTGTTCTGGTCTAAAATCATTCCCAATTTACAAAATAGTGTAAGAACAAGATGAAAAGACTTTTAACAATATATATGACTGGTTCCAATTTCAAATTTAGAGCACATTCCTCTAAAAAACTATCGTGATGCTGCCCGAAACAGGGGGCTTATCAAAATTCTGCAGTTGGAGCTGGCTGCTAAGTTTTATTAATTAAACTTATCTGCTCTTGCCCTCTTGAATTAATAAAACGTGGCTGGCATTTATTGCAGCATTATAGGCCGTGGTTGTTATGAAAATAAGGTTGCTAGGATACCTTCATTATTTCATCTTCATGTTATACTGGTCTACCAATTAATGAAGAAACACTCCAGCTACTTCTCAGCACATCTCTACAGACCTGACATATGACTTCCTTCATCCCAGTGCAACATTCCTCTCTGCATTCACCTTCTAACCAGCACACTGGAAACAACAAAGGGATCATATCGGTTTACAAACTGAAGTAATGACACAGCTCCTCCACTTCACCCTTTCTCATCTTTGTTAAAGACAGAAAAACATAGGTTTTTGCATCTAGTATTTCTCCACTGAACAGGCTTGAAAAAAATAGCACCTTTTTAGGGGCAATTTTGTAAGTCTATGTTACTCATTATCCATTAAAAGATTTTTATTACAAAACCTCAGCAGGTCAGAATGTCTGTTCAAAAATGAGATCCTGCAAAGTTATGTATTTCTCAAGGCAGGTATCTAATAAAATGCATGAGGTATTCTCATTAGAAATGACTAGGCAGCCAGAGCTCTGGAAATGCTCAGACCTGGAGCTGAATTTGTTTGGAAGTCTGTTGCAATCTGATAGACTACAATGGAAATTCACCTTGGATACACGTGTTAAGCATTATCCCCTGCCTGAGCAAACAGTCTGTGCAACACAAAATTCCTGACACTTACAGCTTAAGTGGAAATTGAGTAGGAAGTGGGCATTATAGAGACCTTCTGGTAGAGTGAATTTCACAACCAAAGCAGAGTGCACACCATTCCCTTCACTCCTAGAGTGGGACTGGAAAGTGGAAAAATGTTCTGGACAACCAGGAATTAGCAAACACTCAAAGAATAAATGAAAATTGTATCTGCATTTCAAGCTATTTCGTAACCATTTGACCAAATAGCATGTCATGATCAAGTGAACAAACAGAGCAGCTACTGCCATTTTCAAACAGATCAACACATCTAAATAGCTGAGCTATAAATAGGCTGCTCATAGTATTACAGCACATGCTGACCACACAGATGGGATCTTGCAAAGCAAGTACCAGAGACTGTACACAGCTGTTTTCACTTGGTTAAAGCCTGTGTGGTCTTCCCTCCAGGACAAAGAAATATACTTCCTTTAAAAAGGAAAAAAAAAAAAAAAAAAAAAAAAAGGATTCCTGTTGCATAAACTAAATCTTGTATATTTGGTAGATTAATTTTTCCTGAAATGATCAGGTTCAATAAGCAACTAAAAGCTCTCAAAGAAATAAGTGAAGTAGTATACATGAAACATCAGGAAAATATTCCCAAAGCACTCCAGAAATTTCAGGAGATATTACTAATTTGACATGCTTATGGAGGATTTGTTGAGCAAATGGGCATGCTTGAGCAGCGAGAAGGAACCCAGGGGCACTTGCCCCCAGCAGCCTGGTTTCACAGGGTGCATTGTGTGGAGCGCTCCAGGCTCACCCCAAAACCTCAAGGAACAGAGGAAGACCCAAGCACTGCAGAAGATGTTCAGCATTTAGCAGCACTGTGGACCAAACATGAATTGATGCCAATCTCCTCCTGGGGACGTAAGAAAGGACGTTTCCCTTCTTACATAATGTCCAACACAGCACCTTTCCATGCTGATGCTGCTGCTCAGATGGAAAAGGAGCTTGAGAAAATGTCCCATGAATGTTGCTGCCCTCCAAGCTCCTTCTGCTGTGTCAGGAGGGTTGTGTTGTACAGCTGGCACCTTGGACCAAATCTGCTCCATCCCACCTCCAGCTGTGTGTATCACAAGCTTCCATCTAGAGCCACCATCCATTTCGGTGGCTCAAAGGAAAACCTGCTCACTGCAGCACAGGACGATGCAGGAACCCAGGCTGCTGCGGCTGCATCCTGCTTTATATGGCTTCTCTCCCCAGACACACAGAGGACAACCTCGATCCCTCTGTCCATGACAGGACACTGCCTTCCACTGGTGTATTCCCACCTTCTCCTTAAGGTTACCTCCTGTTCCCTTTTTTGTGTCATGCCCCCATTCTTTCATTAGGCCTTAATTATAGCCTACGTTTGAAACTTTCTGCCTTTAGCTCCTTATAGAATTAATTTTCTCCCACTTTCTCTCTCTCACACACACACACACTCTTCCTCTTCTGATATTAACTTCTGTACAGCCATCACCTTCTGAAAGTGCAAAGTAAGACAATTAGTCATTGTAACAAGTTTTTCAAGGCTGCAAGGTCACATTACAACTCTTAAACTTCAGTGGTTTAGATGTTTTGAGATGCAATGTGAAAAATGTCTTTGATCTTTTTATTGCCTCAGTAAACTTTTTATGGGGTAATCCATTTACCTAGTCCATTAGAGAGCTCAATAAAATATTCTGCGCACAAAAATAGTGCACTTTACCAGTTACATATATATCTTGATTCTGTAAAATTTGCACTTCTATGCAAAGTTTTAGAAAATTTTATGAATATGAATGAATTTAACCTCAAAGTACACCACTGAAGAAAATTAGTTGCAAATTAGTTGCTACCTTATTTTCTCAGTACTTTTAATCCAAGGTATTAAGCATCTGATTTTCAAAGTCATGCCTCCCACTTATGAAAATGAAGTCCTGGACCTAGCATGTGTGTGGTGGCTGAAATTGCATATACAAGTTATCTGCTTGTGCATGAGGCTAACCAGCTCGATGGTACCTTTGGTCAGCTGTTATCCTATTTGTATGCACAATTAGCCACACGAAAGTCTTTGTAATCTGCACATGCTCATTTCTAAAGCATCAGACTTCAGAGATTAATACAAAGTCACAACAAAAGCCAAGATTGGAACTTGAAATCCAGTTTGATATCCTTATTACAAGATACAATATATACATTAAGAGCTTAAATGTATGTGTACATGATCCTGGCAATATCAGTTTCTCCCACATGCAAAATTATCCAAGCGTATCCCAAATTATCCCCAAATTATCTGCTTTCAAGTTCTATAAGGCAGAAATGATGAAAGAGTACAAGATTCTAGGGTGATGACCCTTTGAACTAGGTCAGTTCCGTCTGTTTGCGTCACTACAATGACATGAAGTAAACACAAGGCCATCTTCCCTGCTCAAGGCAGGTTCCTCCTCCAGTCTGCAAAGAATCCACTCACAATCCCTGTAAGACGCACAGAAATGGACAGGTTTACATCTTCTTGGGCTGCTGGAAAAGCTGCATTTTGCTGCCCAAGTGACAGGCTTGTCCAAGGATCCTAGGACTTCAAGTGGCAGAGAGCAGAATGGGACCAAGACAGATTTTCTGTTCCTGTCTCCACTCTGAACATGGCAAAGATAAGGGTATGGATTGCTATCGTTGCCAGCATCCATTCACCCTTGGCCCCTTCAGTAGCTGCCACTGCCCCAAACATCCAGATCCTTTTGTGGCGTCAGCACCAGCAGCACACCTGGAAAACCAGGCAGGGAAGTCACATCTATATTACTGCCTCAGCAATTGCTTATTCTAAGCTGTTGTTTACTATGCTTCTTCTTCAGCAGGTTTAATGTGAACAGCAGGTCAACGCAACCCCTAACCAGTACCCAGTAACTTGATCACTGGCAATCAATTCCTATTTAAGCAATCCCTTGCCAGTTGAGGGTCTAAAGGATTGTTACGGTGGTAATCATCCCTGTCATACATCAAAGATCATTAGTCCCGACCCATTGCTTTTTCCTTTCTGAGCCACTGAGTCAACTGAATGATCTTTTTTTCCCTGTCTCTAGCTTTCCACCCTTGCTCTACCAGTGTGCTACCCTGTGCCGTGCCTTCCCCACAGGTCTTTCATCTCCTCCACATCTGTGTTTCCTCTCGAGCTGGACCTCCACGTCATCTCCCTGGCTCTGGATGTTTTTCTTCTGGATCCTGGCAGCCCACTCCTCAAATCCCCATCTGCTCAGTGGGAATTAAAACCTGAGGAAGTGAGTGCTGAGGCTTTGCTTATGAGACATTTTGGTGTGGTTTTAGGCTTATGTTTGTCACTCTGTCCTCTTGGCTGTTATAATCTTTTCTCTCACTTGACGTTCCCTCTCCCCTTTGCCTTTTTCTTTTCTCTGAAAGCCCAGTGGTACCGAAACCATCTCCATAAGCCACATCTGTGGTTGAAGCTAGTTACATAAACTTTTACAAGCACAAATTTACTCAGCAAACAAAAGGAAAAAACAACAGCCTAAAAACAATTACTTCTATTAAGCAACATAACCCAACAGGCACAGCAATATCAATGACCTAACTCTGCCATTTAAACAACGAAGATGTTGTGGTGCTGGAGAAACGGAACAATTCCTCGGCACTGGTGAGCAGCAGCATGAGGCCACTAATGTAAAGCCTTGCTATGGCCCTGCAGTACACACTGTAATCCCACTAGGTCTTATGTGAAATTATTTTTATGAAGTCGGAAAAAGATTTGAAAGGCTCAGAACCACAGGATATAAATCTAAAATTACAGGGTGAAATTTTGCAATACTTCAGACACTATACAAATATAATTTTAAGATCTTTTGAAACTATTCTCTACATTACACTGGCAATACAGAAATGGAGGAAATTGTTGATTTCAGGGCTTAAATCTACATTCTCTGAGAATGAATTAGGAATTACTTAGATTCAGGTAACATCAACATTTCATTTAATATGGTGCAGAGGGGCAATGGGAAATTGGGGAAGGGATCACTGACCTCACAGAATGAGTTCAGTCTCTGTCCTGACAGGATCTAGTTAGGTGAAAAATCTGGAGAAACGTACCAGTCTATTTCAGACCTGTTGTTTCACTTGTACCTTCCCCTCGAACACTGATCAATTGTATTAAAATCCTGCAGGAAAATAACTTCCTGGCAGTAGATCTTGGGAGCAAATTCAAATATTGCAAGTGGCACTACTGAAATGTGTTAAGGGAAGTAAATTAGTCAACAGAATTTATACTACATCTGTCATCAAAAAAGCACTCTTCCATTCAATTGGGAAAGATCTCTTTTCCATTCATTTGGGAAATACAGAGGTCAGAGCTGAAAAAAAAATCACTTCTTCTCAAACAGTGCTGAGTACCTGTGCTACTACAGCATAAGGAGGTAAGAAATAAGCAGTTCTCAGACTTCACACTAAAAATGTAGCAGAGGGAGGGCTGTGATTTTATACATATTATGTTTTAAAACAAATACTTTCCAACTTCAGTAATACTAATGCAAACATTACTCATTCTGGAAGTCTGTTGAAATTTGAAGAAGCAATTTGATTTTGAATCTAAAATTGATTCTCCTTTTGTGCTTTGATGTATGTTTCTTTCAGTTGTATTATGTCTGCACATATACCTAGAACACTCAAAGGATGCATAATATATAATCCTATGCAGTCAGATTTTAGGTCAGAAAAGACTTTTTCAGCCTTTTCCATCAGTGTTATCCAGGAGATGTGACTCTGAGTTAGCTTCAAAGCACTGACACATGTCAAGGCTATGTGAGTACTGAGCATTGCAATCGGATGCAGACCATTTCCTGGACGTGTCTCCATTCCCCACCACTGCCTCGAACACAACCTCTTCCTGACAGAGCATCCCTGAGGAATGACTTCTAGCCTTGTCCTCAGACTCTTCTGACCTGGACAAAGTGTATGGATGACTCTTCTGACCTTCCTGAAAACAAACAACAACTTCTTTAACTCCTTAAGGATACAAAATCAACAGTTTCTAAAATTTTAATTAAAAAAATGCAACTATGGACCAACCAAACAAAACTTCATTACCCAGCTAGCTAATTAGTTAGTTCTAATTCACATATAATGTAAAAGTGATTTTTGTAATATTAAGTTTTTTTGCTCCATTTTATTCTACCTTGATATCAGTAAAGAGAATAAAGTCAATAGAAGCCTAATATTTCACAAGTTATTAGGATTCACCTGGCCATCAGAGCACCACTTGATCCTCATTATATGGTCCATAGAGTTTAAGATGAATTGAAAGTAACATGCTGGACACTTCAAGCATCTCACTGGGGGGCAATACAAGACATGAATCAATATTCTTCTCTTATGAAGAAAGTATTTGACAAACTTTCACTGAAGAGAATGAAAAATGTATATTACCACTGGTCCCAGCTCTGGGGAAAAAAAAAAAAAAAAAAAAAAAAAAAAAAAAAAAAAAAAAAAAAA
>VZSV01000007.1:9762726-9778340 GCA_013398735.1 Nothocercus julius | reverse complement strand
TTTATATCACAGCATTATTTTTGCAATATGAATATAATAAACCTATAATTGTAGACATAGTTACCCAGGATGATTCTTGCATGCTTCTCAGTATAAGAATGTCCCTGGAAGGAAACTGAATGCTGAGAGAAGAGTGTGTGGTCCCAAGAAGAGACTATAATGAGTATTTCTAATCCTAGTGTCACCACTGTATAGAGCACCATCAAGTAAGTGGAATTCACAGATTAAAAGGGACATCCAGCTAAATGCTGAAACAATCTATAAAATTCTAGAAAAGTAATTATCTAGGTCAGTTTATACCAAGTTTTCAGTTCCCTGTGTTTCCATGTGTACCAAACAAACAAACAAAACTATTTTCTGTGTTCTCTAATATGAGCTATTTAATGACCATCACATTGGAAAGCCAACAATAACATTCCTTTCTTGAAAAGGCATCCACTTTTTTCTTGGTATTTTTATTGCTTGAATGTTATATCCTTGCTTCTATATTTTCCCTCTCCATGGCACTGCCATGTCTTGCAACCAGATACTCCTTGTAAGACACATTTTGAAAAATGCTATCTTCTACACGAGAGTGTCATCTTCAATTTGATGACCATCTGCTACCAAACAAAATGCCAGTGAGGTCTACAGCAGTGACTTCTGAACCCATTTTCCCTGGTGGATCAAATTTCCCCATAGGCTCCACAGCATACACTCATCTAATGTAAGAATAAAAAGAAAGGAGTTCTGCAGACCCTCTGTGAACAAGTAGGCCTTGGAGGGCCACAACTTGTGACCATTGTTCTGTGGTCATTATTTAGAGGTCTAACCCTGTTAGCATTGCTACTGCATGAGGAAATCAATTTTGTAATGCCAACATGGCTCACCTAACCAGTACCACTTGTCATCTGTTCCTTGCCACTAACTTCCTCACATCAGACTCAGCCTTGAGACACTGCCCACTCCTATCACTGGTGGCAAATTCTTTTTATTACATCATCTTTTTAGTGCAAACTCACTGTACATCACATATTGAGGTCTCAGGATCTAAAAAGAGAGTGACTGTGCAAGGAATGCCACCCCTTTCTCATTCATTTATGTTCTCTTGCTGAATGGAATTTACCCTTCATAGCAACTTTCAGGCATGCCAGAGTCATCCGTACCATTCTGTGATTCCCCAGGCACTTGTTTACTTCATCTGAAGAGGAACTCTATGCAGGGCAGAAACGAATCTCTGTTCCACCCTCATAAAGACCAGCACATTTTGGGACATCGTATGTGTGCACTTATTAATACAGTAATCACAGTGAGTCACATTCTTTTTCTGTGTTTTTAATGATGACATTATTATTCTGTCCCCTTTGCCTTATTATAATAAAATTCTACCTTGGATTTAATAACTAAAATAAATGTGCTTGAGTCAGGCCAAGAGCTAAGTTCGTATTCTTCCCAAGGACCACCTTAGTTCTGCAACGGAGAGATGACACTCTACATCAAGCCAGCATATGATAACCTATCTTTAATTTCTCTCTTCTCTGGTGCTATTATCTCTCCTCTGCCACAGCTGCATACTGCTATTGTCAGTGGTAAAGACAAGACATCTCTAATTAGAGGGCAGGATAAATTGCTTTTATCTACTTTTAACATGCTTTTACATGGCACCTGGTACACAAGTCTTAGCTAGGCAATGATAATTTGAAAAGCAAATGACTGCTTGGAGAAATATGATACATTTTAAAAAGAAAATTAAATGTATAGAATAGCAGAATCAACATATTGGAGATTGCTGAGCTTTAAAGCTGTCAGAAGTCTTGTATTCTTATGTTTTATATTGAGTTAAAATAAGCAATCACAGTCTATATACCCAGCAGTTTCTCTCCCTCTGTCTTTCTGGATGATCCAAAGAGCAAGCTGTGATTTTGGAGCTGTAGATGCAACACAGCAAAGATACCCTTGCCATATAGCAACTCTGTCTTCCCTGGTGGTAAGTCCAACAGAACAGTTTTGAAACACACTTTACAGGATCAGCACTGACTCATGCAGATTTATCCTTGGAATAAGCCAGGCATGCGCTGTACAAGTCCATACTGCTGCTTTATACCATGCTTAAGAAACATATATAAAAAAAAAAAGCAATGTTGAACATGTACTTTTTGGGAGCAATACTTATAAACAATGAGACTTGCACACCATTAACCCACCTATTGTGGAAAAAAAATAGCTATTAATGTTTCAGAAATTACTGATCTTGGGCTAACATCAACAGTTAAATATCAGTCAAAATTTCAGGCATCCATTACCTGTCGGAGTTCAGTTCACATAGCTGGAAGTGCATGACTGATGTAGCTAGGCGTGCATGACTGATGTACAAAAACGACACTGTTCAATCCTTTTGCTCATCATCAGTAAGTACCAAGTGCTCTTCCATGAAAGGCGTCACTACAGAGGCATGTATTCTTTATAATGCACTGTCAGTTGGCTTCATCTTCACTAGCAGAGTCAAGCAGAACTCAGACTTCTAACACATCCTCCAGGCTTTTGATTACACTTCTTTAAAAATCTGTTGAGCTTGTCTGATTGTTAGGCGCTTTCTGAGATGTAACACTTCACAGATCCAAATGATGACTGGGCCAAATTATTTTATTTGCTATTTACTGCAACTCTGCTGTTTAGAAAGTCTATAGAAACATCCAAGAGTGACAGCTTGCAGAGAAAAGCTCGGTAGAGCTTCTGCTGTTAGTTTAATGAAAGGGAAATCTCTGCCTCTAGACTATGATTTCTGGCCCAGTTTTATTCTGTGGTGGTGTGCACATTTCTAAATGCGCTCAAAGAGCTGTGCTCTATAGTGAGCACCAGTTGCTGCTGTTAAGAATTTCAAGTACAGCACTGTGGTAAAACATGGTCATAAAAAACATCCCAGACTGAAATATAGCTTAAGTTACTCTGATGTGTTTCTGTCTAATGATAAATTTATGAGATATTTTGTTTTCAGTTGCTTATTTGTTGTAAATATTCTGGAAACAGAAGCCACTTGTTTTCTGTCCCTTTTAGTAGCTTTTGTTCCATTCAAGTAGACAGGTAGCTTTTGTTCCATTCAAGATTGGGTCAGAAAGAAATTAAGCCAGCCAATGTCAGTAGGACATGCTATTCTCTTTTCAAAGAAGCCACCACATGCAGAGTCACTGCCCAGAGAAACATCAAATGATGAGTAATAGGAGCAGCAATGCCATAGCGATGCTGCTCTAAGTGTGTGAGGGAAAATTTGAAGAGAGAGGGGGGATCTCTATTAATAGTCTGGGTAACACTTTGGAAAGAGACAAACTTTTGGTAACAATCCTTTCTTTAGCCTTGGAAGAGAAAGAATAAACTTCAAGGTTGAGAAAAATTGCCCTGAGGACAATATAATTATGTTAATATATGAAGCAAGAAATTCCTGGCTGGAATACCATGGAATATACAATGTGCTGAGCTGGTGCTGAGCAAAAATAGCAAGTATAGGTGACAAGACACTTACTTAAAACAATATTAAGTGATTCATCTACAAATCGCAAAACTGCACAAGTAAAATGGCAAGTTAATTACCTGTCTCTAACGTAAGCAAAATATTTTTTAACACTGTTAAAGACTATAATTTGGGCTAGAAAGCCAAGCACTTAAGAGTTATGAAATGCAAGAATTAAGGTTGTCTGTGCATAATTTTAATGATGCAGTGTCTGATTAGTTCATCACAAGTCTTTTTAGCATGGTGTTCCAGTTTCACTTAGGGCATAAAATAGACCATATTCACCTAGTTAATCAACTATCACTTTCTTCATTCTCCTGTCCCATTTGCAGCCTCCTGTGCATACTATTCAAACAATGATCTAAAATCCATGATTTTAGATTAATATTTAGATTAATGATTAATGTTTCTCCTATGTTCATCACAATATTATCCAAATCTTTTTTAATCACACGTCTTCCTAACAACTTTGTGAAATAACCCATTGGCTACTCTTTATGTTTAAGATGATGACATGAGGTATAGATAAAATGTTAAAAACTGGTTCTGAGTATTCAATGTGAGACTCATGTGACTTTTTATTTGTTTTGTCTTTGTTGTCGTTTTGGTTTTGATTATTTAACAATATCTTTCTTTTTGTATGCTCAAAACACAACTATCATTGATGCCAACTGCAGCAAAGCGTTCTGAATAAGTCTGAAAATCTGTCTCAAATCAAAGCTTTAAAAGGCAAAATATACAATTAGTAAAGAAATTACAGAGAGCATAATTTGTCCAGCATCACCAGGGGATCTGTTGAAGAGACAAGAATAGAATCTACTTCTTTACGGTATGTACATTAGTACCTGGTTAAACACACATATACACATATACATTTTATACATATACACATATACAACACACATATACATTTTATTTATTGTTTTTTGCAAGGAAAGAGATTAATTACATTGTTATTAAAAATAATATATACTGAGTAGCACGAAACAAGGATGGAAATGATTTACCACTGGAAAGCTGCATAATGCTGTTCATAACTTACTCTTGCTTTAGGCTAATTTTAAATTATAAAGTTTTCCTCTGGTTCTCAGTTTGTTTCTTTTAATGTATCCATATTGCTTTCTTGGAACACAGCCCTTATTTTTCTCAGCTGACTTTGTCCTCCTTGAGGCATTTATGCCCTATGAATACATAAATGAACAAAGGAATCACACTTAGAGAAGAAGCACATTCAGCAGTAGACAGCAACAAGCACTTTGCAGGACTTTGCATCCGTGACTAAGGTCTGCATCATTCCCAAATGAATAAGTGAACAGAAAACCGATGTAAATAACAGAGAGTGTCTCTATGGATGCAGTGCTACAGACGGAAAATGTGCTATTTCAAGGGCTTCCAGAAGTAACCCTGACAGAATCTTCCTTGATGCAGGCAAAACAGTGTTCTAATTAAAGTGTTTTAACTGCATCTTCCTCATCTGTTTGGAATAGTTTTTATTCAAAATATGTAAAACTGGCCAAGCCCTATTTGCAAATCAGACGCTGATATTTATGCTAATAAAACTTAATTTATAAATACAACTATTTTTTCTTCTCCATGTTTTACATGTTTTAGGATATGGTTTTCCTATGTTAGTACCAGATGTACAGTAAAGACATGTTTGTATTTCCTCTCTTTCAAAATATCTAACATATAATACTGTAACATACACATACAACTAACTGGTATCTACACGTCAACCTAAAAAACCTCATAGTCTTGATTAGATTTAATTAGAACTAGCCACAACTGCCAATTAAGCCGTCACTTTCTTGTAGAACCAAAGCGTATGGATCAAATACTCAACCTTAATTGAAATTAGTCAGTCCTAGTTTCATTCTTCCTAAAAATTGTGCTCCTCATTAAATGAAACATTCATTTAAATTTTAACTGCTACCGATACATTGTAAAAGCTAAAAATAATAATAAAAAAAAGCAGAGATGGAAAAATGGAAAAAAGTGAATGGACTACAGTGTGTATTATTTATGAGTGAGAAATATTGATGAGAGAGAAGGGAAAATTTGTACACACAAAACAAATAACACAGCTTATAAATATATCGAGCGTTGGGATGCAAATAGGATATTTATTCCTTTGAAGAAAACATATAGTAGCAAGCAGAATATGTTTCTAGTCAATTCAATATATAAAAGCTTGTGTAAAATTCAGATATAGACAGAGAATGACCAACAGGCTGTAACTTTTTAACATTACAATGATCATCATGGAAACTTCTGTCTTCAGCCAGGGCATTCCTAGAATGAGAAAAATATCAGTTTCAAAAGTCAGAATTCCATCAGTCCATGGTTCAAATATTTCTATTAATATAAATATTCATATTCACTTTCAACACCAACATTCGAACTGCACAGACTTTCTAAAGTTAACGTGGTATAATGGTTTAGCAAAAATGCAGAATCTTGGCCACATACCAAAGCCCACCCTTATATGGGTTTCCGAAGGCAGCTATCCACATTGACTGCACACCTGCCCAAAGGAGTTTAAAAAAAAAATGGGGAAAAAAATGAATTCCAGCTATCACCAAAGTCAGTAGAAAGTCTTACTTTTTTGTTTCTACTTCAGCAGTATCAGGCCCTTGTTGACGGAGTAGCTCCTGAATTAAAATCTATGTCAAACTGATAATTCACTTTCTTAAAAAGTACTTTAATAAAAAGGCAAAGTCAGAAAATGCTAAGGTGCCTGCTGCCGAGGTGTCTAAGGTGGTGATGAGGGATTACTGAGGCTAGAGTTCAAGCTGATTCAACTCCTGTGCTCCTGTGTCATTGACATTTTAGGCACCGTGTTCAGATCCAGCATGACGATTAATCTGGAGATATGAATTTTAGAACTGGTCCAAGGATAGCAAATTTTACACAAATTCCCCTAGAGTAGACAAGGTGGTGTTTATCCAGTTTTTTTCAAGTTTACACTGGAGAAGAATAAAAATTCAGGTCAACCTCATTCCAGCAGCGTAGGAGAAGGAAATCAATCTAAGACGAGGGAAGTCTACAGATTTAGGACAAAGGTTTTTCCAAATTGCTTCCTAAAGTGGAGACACACACACACACACACACACACACACACACAAATGTCAAGAAGTGCATAGAAGAAAATTATTTATGACAAAGGTTTTGAGCCATCCTTCAGTAGTTCATGTGTAGCCTAACATAGGCATTCATACAAGGGAAGGAGTAAAAGGAACAGTGCCAAAGCATGAAGAAAGGAAACTTCTGGCTATGTTTAATTTTCAGCGTAAGGACTACACACATACCTGAAAATAAAGATTCTCTCTGGCAATCTTTTTCCCACACAATTTGACATTTAAAATTACTATAATGCACATGATGAAAGCTGAGTTAACCATTTTAGAGAGAAATGAAATCTCCATTTTTGAATTTAGGTTTTACCCCCTCATATTTTACCTCTACTCTTGGCTGTTTTTCTGGACTCTGGGACTATGAAACACTTACATCTGGATCTGGTTGCTCAGGGTCCTCCCTGTGAGTAAGCTGGAGCCATCTAACATATTTTGTGTAATTCTGAATTGTCTTTTCCACTGTAAAATTCAACTGTGATTTTCCCCTTTACCCCACCCCAATGACGAACTGCTTCACAGTTGATATCAGTCACAGTTAAAGCATTGGGCAGGAGAAGATTTAGAAAGGAGTAGACCCATGACATTTGCTCTCTGCAGTAGAACATATCACCCTCATCCCAGTTGCAGAGAAAAAAATTGGTCTGTGCTTCTAGGCAGGGGAATCTAATCCCTTAATAACTTTCCCAGGGCTAGACAACAGTGTCAGTTTTTCCTCGTTAGCTTTCCCTGAGAATAGCAGAAACAGACAAAATTTCCTGTAAAAATATATGTATGTAGTAAAAATTATAACAAAAATATCTTTCCAAGATAAACAATCTGCAGCCCCAGTACCTTTGAGAGTTCAGGTATGTATTGTCATATATAGGTAGATCTGGTTTGTAGCTCCGAATGACTCACGAATTAATGACTATAACTGTTGGTGTTTTAACAAAATAGCAAATTTCCATGGAAAGTATTCAACTATTTTTTTTCCTTCCCTCCCCACTTCTTTTAAATTACAGAAATGAAAAGGTCTGACATTGCTGCATCTGAAAATGTTTTCCTTCCTCAAATGAATGTTTAGACAATATATTTATTTTTTAAAAGCCTTGCTTTTTTGAGATTGAACTTGAACTCCACTTACTGGCAAATCTGCCTTTACAAGGCTGCCAGCTAAAAATAACACATGGAGAAAGAAGTCATGTGGAACAAGTCAGGGCATGACACAAGCATTAAGAAATAAAATTCCTTACAATATTCTGCACACAGAGAAAATGTTAAAGTTCATGGTCAGAGAGGAAAAAACCTACACCCAGTCCAATCCAGTATATTCACTGCTGCTATTAACTGAAACTCAGCATTCACCAAAATATAATAGAGAAGAGGTGAGCACTTCCTGGTGAATCCTGGGCTGTGCCCTGGCTCTGACATGCTAATCTCAGATTTGTATTGCATCGGTGGGACAATTTGAAGATACAGCTAATGCTGTGGAAAGCCATGGCAATGAACCAAACCACCCAAACGAACTTCGAAATGAGCCCAAATCTATCAGAAATTCACACTGACATTGAGGAGAAGTTTAGAAATCAGCTGCGCGCTTCCACTTGTTTATAAAATGGCTCTGTTGATAGCTACCACTAGACTGTAGCAAAACCTATTGCTTATAAAGTGTTTTGAAGAATTTAGATGAAAATCAATGTGTAAGATAATAAAACATAAACAAGCTGCAACATGAAGGTTGCTTATTGAGAGAATTTCAAGATGGATATGAGTAAAACATTTTCTGTCAAATTTTTGACAGCAAGAGATGAAGATTCACAAGCAAAAGTCAGCTCTGTAGAATGTTCTACTTGGTAAACTTTCACTTCAAAAAAAGAATGTATTACAGTATATTACAGAATATTACAGTATTAGACATAACTATGACAAAGTACCCTTTCTCTTTTTTTAGAAAAGTTGATCAAGTTATGGTAGTTGTCTGATTATTTCAAAATAGAATAGTTATTTTGAATCATCTTTGCCATGTGGTTAAAAATCTTGCTTTTTGTCAGTCCTGCTTCCAGGAAGTAGGGTAAAAATTCAGAATGCATTCTCAGAAGAAGAGACATTCTCTATCGTGCATTTGACTGGCGCATACATAATTAACAGCACTGAATAAAAATTGATTTGTACATGGATTTAAATGTGTTCACATGCAAACCAAAAGCAATGACCTTTCAGGCCACCATTTGCACAACATGGTTACAGATTTATGCAAAGAATACATATGCTTCTACCTTTGGGCTACCGAGGAGCTATCACATAACAATTTATCCCAAATTAAATGGCTCCAAAGACATGAAATAAGCATATCATTCACCTGCAATTGCTTCCTTTGTTATGCCTGATGCTATCATATCATATTCATCCTAATCCTCCTCCGGTAGGTAGATTGTTTATCGCCCGTTTTGGTTTGTCTCTGACTGTAACAGTACCACTGTGAGTGGAAAACTGCTTTTATTTGGCAATGTCACAATATCTGTCACAAGAACTCAGAGCAAGTCCTTTTAGCTGCTCTGCCAAGATCTTGAAATTCACCTTCTTGTACTTTGAGTATTTTTGACCCGAGCTAATGTGATTCTTGACCTGTCTAAGAATGGCTAGAATCAAACTGCTGTCTCTTGGGAGAAGCAGGTTTAGCAAAATAATCTCAAACTCATTGAATCACCATGGCAGCAGATACAGAGATACACATTTCCACTGAGTGAAAGGATCTACAGATTGGAGACAAGAACACAGAAACCTCCCCCTTCTCTCTCCTCCCCTCCTCCATCAAGGCTTGAGAAATCATTTGCAGGAAATAACAGGGCACTGAAACCCCTGTAACTTCAGCCAGGGTCAGTGGGAATCTTCAAGGAAGCCCAGCTGAGGTTAATCAGTGTCCGTGCACTTATGCACAAAGTCACACGGGATTGCCCAAGTGGGTACTCAGAGCCAGAGACCCATACCTCGGTTTGGGCACCCCGCAGAAGAGCTAAAGCACCTGACCTGTTTTGGTCCTATTGATCATTCAGAGCAAGGCTGTGGCACCTTAATTAGCACATTTAAATTGGTCTAGCTATTAGTAAATAAGTTTCAAAGCAAGCCATGAAAGAAGCGAGGCTGTTATCTGCTCTTCTCATGCCCAACAAATTGTGAATTGATCAAACAGCCACAGTCAGGTGGAGGTGGAATGCAGACCTGCTGTTCTCTTAACAAACAGTTAAAGAAAAGCACAAATACGCAGAATTCAGGAAAGATAAATGTTCAGGAATGGTTCCTGTGCTCTTTTGCTAGGTGATGGTGCTCACCTTTGGCAGGAGCAGGACCCAGCACAGACGTGATGTCGTTTGACCACGTGCCTCAGGTCTTATGTAGAAATGTCTACCCAACCTGCATCTCATTCAGTCAACCACTTGACCTGCTGATACTGAAAACTCAGCATCAGTATTAATGTATTCATTCAAAATCAACATGCAATGAGATAATAATAGAAGGCTGGAGGTTCCTGACACTTGAGCTGACATACACACACACAAGAAAAAGGGGGGACAGAAAGCACTCAGCTATCCCAGTCAACAGTCTTCTTTGCAAAGAGATGTCAGCAACACTTGCAGTTCCAGACACCTGAAATGCCAGTGCTTGCCACCATTGCCAGTGGTGTCGAGGAGCAGAAGAACGGGCAGAAGGAGGGCACAACTCGTAGAAGAAGGAACACTTTGCATTTTCGTGCGGCACGCGTGTTCCTTTTAATTGCTGTGGAGCGATGCTGCTGCTCTCCTCCCACTACTTGGGCCTGTGACTTGGTGGCACAGTCTGTCCCTAGGCATGCAATATGGCTTGCTTGCTTTTTTATTATTATTTTTTAGCACAGCTTTACCAGGAGCCATTTAACAGTTTCCTTTCCTGTTTCTGAGTTGCAGTTGTATGTTGTTTTCATGGCAGATTTTTGTAACTCAAGGTCCACACTTCTCTAGCCAATCACTCTTCCAGTTTGGAAAGGAAGTTGCATCTGTCATTTTTGGCTGCCCTGATCTACTCGCTAGGGCAAGTAGCTGCCTAGTTTACCTGCCTCTACAACTAGTCCCACAGTTTGCTAATTAAAAACACTCTTTATCCACAGGAATACATTTACAATAATTCTATGCTATTTTTAAAGAACCAGTATGAAAATGACTGGTTGTCACATTTCCCTTGGTGCTGGAATGGAGCTGAATATTAGGTGGGGTTCTCTTTTTTGGAAGAATTTTTTGCTCATCTCATTCTGTTTAAATTGCTTTGATGCACAATTAGATGGAATGTGTGGAGCAGAAGGAAACTTTGGATTGAACGCCAGATGTCTGCTTCATTCCTTTAACCTACAGTGTTATTAAAATATTACCAACTGGTTCTCAAGATCTTTCCACTGCAACAACTTAAAAATAATTTGGATATCAGTTTTTTTGCTTACTGTTGTGTTGTGATTATTGTCTCTGTTGTCACAAGTATGAATATCAGGTAATGGGTACCATTCATTTTTGTAGTTAGTAGTTTTCCTGGGGTGCTAGTGACAGGAGAAATGTATGCATTAAAACAAGCGTGATGGAAAGCAGCTCTCTTTATAATTTCAGCCCAGCTGCTGTATTGATGGATACAATCTTTACCACATGCTCCAGGTGGCTTCTAATGCCTGACTCCCTGCAGAAACCTCTATTTGCACATCTTAAACCACTTATTGGATTTGAACAGGATTTTTCAGCCTGAGTGCAGTAACAGTGTTCACTTATGTAATATTTGTAAATCCTGGCTTTACATTTCACTCACCAGACTATCTTCAGAGATATTCAACAGGGCCTTTATGTAGTCGGATTCTTGCTTTTTAGTGAGATCGTTTAGTGAGAACTAGCATAGCTACAAAGCACATCATTGCTAAATTTATTTTCCATCATTGTCAGGGGGTTACAATAAAGTGTAACTCAATTAATCAGCTCTTGTGAATAGTGCTTTTCTTTGTCACCAGATTTCATATAAAATTCATCTGAAAGGTTTGTATTGAAAGTTCACAAAGGTTAACCTTTATTCAGGGCATGCATCTCCAAAGGCTCTAATCAACTTGTCTACTGTTGTTTAAAACTTCACTTACTACTGTACTAGTTGCTTTGAATTATTGTGCTTGAGATCGCTATTTGGTGCCTGGGTGACTGAACTGACACACAGAGGGCTGCACAATAAAGGTCTTTTAGAATTATGGATGGGTAGAACAATTACTAACAGATATATATTCCTTCTTGTCTTATGTATTACAGCTGTCCACTACCCAGACATTTACTGTACACTTTGTAGCTGTGCAATAAAACTTCAAGTGTTCTCATTCCCCCATTAATTCTGTACGTAGCTCAGATCTACTATATTGTTTAAGGGACTTAATAATAAGTTAGTGTAGTAATTAGTGGAGACAACAGCAGACATCCATGATTTATAGCAAATGCCCAACAGATGATTACACTGCTGAACCACAAGTAAATCTTTTTAGCAGTGAGACTTTACAATTAACTGTACATCAGTATACTTACTCTTCTCCTTTATATCAAAAAAAGGAAAAGATGAAAACGTTGGCTTTGAAAGATGGACCTTATGGTGGCTGCAGGTGTTTCTGCTGATACATAAAATGTGGATTGCATTGGTATGCAGAAATAGAACCATTTTCAGATAGGATAAACTTCTATTCCCGACCTCCTTTGTTTAGTATGAAATATTATTCCCCACCTGAGTGATGTTTGCATTCCTTTCCAACAGAATTAGTTTGATTTGTGACCTGAATACAATGACATAAATACCAATGATCCATTACCTAAACTAACATATTTGGGATTCTTTAAGGTGGGAGTGCAAAGGGACAGCAATCTGACTACATTATTTCTTTGAATTTCTGGATAAATTGCACATTTTTCTTTCTTTGCAGTAAAATCTCACAAAGATATTAAGCATATAAATTTAATATGAATGCAAGACAGCTGGACTGACACAATATATCTAAGGAAACATTAATGTTAATATTATTGACCCAAAAGTCTGTAAGAAGGATTAGTATGACAGACTGAAACAGTCCCTCCCAAGCCTTTACAGTCTACTAGATCCAAAGTCCACTTTGCACAATCTTCCAAGTAAAAAGTGTTCTCCAAATTTGTAGTTTTTCTTCTTTTTTTTTTTTTTTTTTTTTTTTTTTTTTTTTTTTTTTTTTAATTCCTGTTAAGCTATAAACCACACTCCAACAGATCTGTTGAGGTCTATCAGATGAATATAATCCATAACAGAATATAGATTTGAGCTAGCAAATTGCAGGCTTCAAAATGCACTGTCAGAATACTTAAAAGCATTAGTATGTAAATATAACAAAAGTATTTACTTGAGATACTGGCCAAATTTGAGATCCATACCACACAGATTATAATTCTGCTTGAAAGATTATTTTGTGCTATTGAATATTTCCATTATTGTCGTATGTCTTTCTTCTTTTAATTACTACAGTTTAAAACAAGAGTAAGTTTAATCTCTCCAGGCTAAAACAATAAATAGTGGGAAGCAGATTCAAATTAGCATCTGACATCTCATGGTTTCATTGACATTTTCTTCAGTCTCACTGATGTAAAAATGTCCATGCATTTATTTTAAATAATGACTACTTAATGTTCTAGAGCAGCTTTAATTCTCCATCTGGAACTTCTTCCAAGGTAAAGATGGCCATTGCATTTCCAAAAAATAAATAAAAAAAAAAATTACTCTTAACCTTTCTTCTTCATTTCTTCTCATTTTATTTACAATATTCCCAATAGTATTTGAGGCAAACCTAAAGATAAAGTAATCTGAGGGATGGAAAAAAGAGGAGAAAGGGAATCTCAAAAGCTAAAGAACTAGAAAACTCCCAGTCTTTTCTTTTTTTCAAGAAATACATTTTTCCTTCCAAAGGATTTGGTTTCTCCATTGATATATTGGAAAATTGAAGACAATCCTCAGGAATGATTTTCAACAAATTCAGGTGTAAGCATGGGGCTGCTAATGACGTTAATCTGAACATCAATATCTCAATCTGTGATATGAAAATAATAATTTTTCCTTTTCTCACAATTAATTTGTAATATTCTCTCTCCTTTCTTGCCAAGTACCCACAGCAGTCATTGTTCAGGACTAATTCCAGAGTCAGAGGACCTGACATACAGGCCAAGCTATCAGAGAGATGCACTCACCCTTTTTTTCCTGCATCCCCCGTTACTGGAGGGGCAAATCTATTGTGGAAAGTCCCTCAGGTTAGCCCTCTCATCACACCTGCCAAGAGACCCAATGTGACACAGTATTTCTGCCACCGGAGAGCATTGACCACCTTTGGACTGGCCAACACAGATGGCTGGAGGAGCTCTGCTTGGGAGGCTACATCTAATATGAGTGCCCTTGCCAAGGCATGACTCATGATCAAGGCATGATCAGGTATCAAAATATTTTATCCAGGATGACCTTGAAGGTTACCAAACACATAGCAATAAGCTGCTGGATTGGCCTCCCATGACATACTGACTAAAAGCCCGCTGAAGCTAATGGGAAGTAGTGTCATTGCAGATAGGGTCCACAGCACTCTAAAACTGTTAGAGCCAATTTTACTTGGGAGTCATCTCTTCTAGGAGTTGCTTATCAGTCACTCTGCTGGCACGTTAGTGTCACATTGCTATTACATCCCAGTCACAACCCCCCTTACATGACAGTTGCTTGAGAGTACAAAGCAATCCCATCACACTTACTTTATATTGACAGTTGTACGATTCCACTGTCATATCACAGATATTTCCTTGTCATAACTTAGCAACATTGTAGTCACACGACAAATACTTTTCAGAGCACGCTGAATTTTTTCATGGAAAACTGATAACAGCAATCACTGCTTTGTTATCCATTACCTGTGGTTGTGAGAAAAAAAATTATAATGGTCACCTCCACTGAGTGCTTTGACACCAGACAGGAAGTTTGACAGGAAGAAGCAAAGACAAATCACCATTGTTCACTACTGAACTGAGCCCTTGGCCTTTAGATTCTCTTTAATGTCAACTTAAAGTAGAATCTAATTATATTTACGGTCAATTCCATATCATAGAGATTTAGCTTTACAGTTCAAATACCTTTTACATGTCCTCTGATTTTTGAATTTTATGCTTATTAAAGCCACATGAATAATTAAGCATATAATTTTATTTGCAAATTTTCACAAACAGAGAATTGTTTTCCAAAAAGCATTTGTCATATAATTCCAAATTATAAATTTGTAATCCATTGTAGCCACCATGTTGCTTGCATCGCATAAGAAACATACAGGCTGTTTATATAAAAATAGAATTCCAATGACATATTTCTGTATCTTGGCCGGATGAATCCAGGGAGAAGCCATCACTGCTGCTACTATTTCTTTAGTTTTTTTGAGAAAATATGACACTGGAAATAGAAACTATTTTAAAGTGATATTTCCTCAAGATGTCTTTTTAAAAGTACTCCTTCTCTAGTATATTATGCCACAGGAATATTTACAGAAGGAAAGAAGATAAACAAGTGTAGTTTAAGTAAGAGTGTTTAAATATTTTTATTGAGGAAGATTTTGTAATATTGTTGTCACTGTATATTTATCTGAAGAATATATAAGTTAGTTCCCTTAAATCTCCATAACTACAAATCAGTAATGAAACCATGTCCCAGTTCAATGGCAAAGCTCACCACCTTCAATAAGTCCACAACAGAATCGAGTAATCAGTGCAGGTCCCTTCCCCAGTTAAACTTTCCTAGTGCAGGACAAATTAAAGAAAGGAAAAGGAAAAGGAAAAGGAAAAGGAAAAGGAAAAGGAAAAGGAAAAGGAAAAGGAAAAGGAAAAGGAAAAGGAAAAGGGAAAGGAAAAGGAAAAGGGAAAGGAAAAGGAAAAGGGAAAGGAAAAGGGAAAGGAAAAGGAAAGGGAAAAGGGAAAGGAAAGGGAAAAGGGAAAGGGAAA
>VZSV01000007.1:9745454-9761462 GCA_013398735.1 Nothocercus julius | reverse complement strand
GAAAAGAAAAGAAAAGAAAAGAAAAGAAAAGAAAAGAAAAGAAAAGAAAAGAAAAGAAAAGAAAAGAAAAGAAAAGAAAAGAAAAGAAAAGAAAAAGGGTGTGTCTTTGCCTGTCTTTAATGTTGTAATGAATTATTGATTCTATTGAGTTCCATATTCCTTTCTAAATGAATCTGGGACTCATTATATAAGAGCGGGCCTTGTCTGATATTATAGCATTTTACATATTATAGGAGCTGGCTACTTCCTTCATGTTACTGAGTTAAATGTAGCAACTAATTATACCGGAGAGTTAGATGGGCATGTTTTACAACACTCTTCACCTTATTATCTAAAAGTTCAAGACATTCTCTAATCTTCTTGGTTCTTGTTCTATGTTTGTAGGCTTGAAAAGGAACAAGCTCTTATAGTCCTCTCTCCTTAGCTACAGGAAACCTTTTCTGAAGAAAATTTTATGTCTCTTTTTGAAAAGTAAGACATAAGAGGAAAGACCTGATTTCATTTTTTTTATATAGCTTCCTTACAAAAAACTATAACTAGCTCTTTATTTAAATTTTACTACTTTCAACATTTTTTTTCATCCTGAGTTCCCAAGTAGCTGTTTATTTGCTTTATATTATTCCAAAGACAAGCATTGTTTCTCCGCAAGGGATATTTCTGCATGCTCAGGACAGAAACTTCTCAGGGCAGGACTGTGCTAGGAGGAAGAATTGGCCACTATATTAATTCTTTTGATGCTGCGTGTTGCATTGTGGCATTATCCTCTAATAATTCACTTGACATGTTTGAGATGTTGGTCTTAAAGTTCTCTACCATTTTATTTTCAAAATGAAGAACATATTTCAAATTGCATTAGACACTTCATAAAATGTACAGAAAAATAAAAAGATGCCTTCAGAAATACCATCACCAGAATCAAAAGAGTAGTATAGCCCTTGTTGAACTTGACCTTTAGGAATAAAATTTTGAATGATGGCCTGTCGGGTTTTGGCAGACATCAACATTGAGTATGTAATGTCATTACTCAGTCTTGAGTTGCAATGATAATTGATTGTCTGTTCCATGAAAATTAGAGCACAGGCAAAATCCCATTTTTCACACAAATCCAGAACAAACAGAATATGTTTTGTATCTGGGTACTCCATAAACTGGTTACTAGGTCCAGTACTTAAAAATGACATATGCACATGTGTCAGCACAAAGTCATATAAAACAAGAACCCTGGTGTTCACCTGATAATCTAATATTTTTTCTATTTGATATCCTTAGCATTTATATTCATTCTCAGCATTGCATAACTCAGGTCTCTTGAAATAAAACTGAAACAGATACAACCTTAATGCAAAGTGAAATTAAAACATAATCAATAAATGCTAACTTTTTAAGAATTAGCTGGGGGAAAATCAGCAAAATTACACCACAGAAAAAGGATGATACAAGCGAATAAGAAGATAATCAAGAAAAGGAATCTGAAAATCCACAGAGGAATTTTCAAGCTGTCCTAGGCTTATTCTGCTATTAATACAGAGACAATATCTGGTTAAAAATTAATTCTAAAATTTTAAATCTGCTAATACTGGTCTGTGTAAGTCCTAATCAGCTGAAGTATGCAAACCTGCTGAGTGAAGTCTTCCCATCATTTTCTTCTTCCCAGTACATGGAATTCTTATCCCACAAAAGTATGCAGCATGGAGCAGCTCTGCAGCCATTAAGTGGCCTCCAGCTTCAAGATTTCTCTCAGAAATGCAACAGATGCAACAGATGTAAGTACAGCCTTGTGTTGAGGCTGCAGTCTGTGGGCCAGGTTTTGCACTGAACAAAATCCATGTTTTCTGAGACATCAAGCACTGATCTCCAAAATTTAGACGTAAGCCTATAAGTTGTAATGTAGTCTGTGCCAGTTCCTTACAATTTATTTAGAAAGTAGAAAATCTTTTCAGAATGATTCACCCCTATGTACAATTTTCCTAACATCTTAAAGCAAACATATATTTTTCTCACTTTGGAGGAAAATGGGTTGAAAGCATCTGTTTTTCATGCCATCACACTTTTTTAATTTAAAGAGCAAAACCAGAAATATACAGCGGAACTAATACAGTCCCCAGTCTTTTTACATGTATATGTACTATCTGTAACTGTAGCAATAAACCTTTCAAAAACAAACGACCTTTTTATGTCCACTTTTATTTGTCTACTGTTCAAATAATAAAGAAAGTCTATAAAATAGTTCTACTCTGTAACTTGTGGAGTTAAATCCAACTCACCATAATAATGAAAGAACAACATTCTTTTAAAAATAGACCAAGTCATAGTTTAATTAAAGAAGTTAAATGCATTTCCTTGCTATGAGGCACTTCACAGCAACGTACAATTTATTATCCAGAATTAGTCACTGAATTAAAAAAAAAGAGTTCAGCACTTACTGTTAAGGATTAAGGTAGCAGAAGTGTAGGATGCTACCAATTTTTATGCTGTTATTTTTAAGCAGTGCTAGCAGTGAATTTCAAGCAATTTTATGCAAACATCGAGAGTTTTTTTTTTTTTTTTGCTTTTTTTGCTTTTTTTTAATGCAGATCATTTCATTCTATTCTTGCTGTGTAAATCAGAATCTAGAAACATGGTAAAATATTACCAGCCCGTGTGTTTTCTTTGCTTAAATATTATTTCCAAATAGTTTCCTTCATAAATTGAAAATATGTTACCTCTGTGTTGTTATGTATTTTACTAATGTCTTCATATAAAATTGCATGACTGGTCTACACAGTGGATTTATTGTGTAGTTATATATCTAGTCTATAGTAAGAATATACCAGGCAGGAGACCTGCTGGCTGGAGATATACCAATACAGACTGGGTGGCTGGCCACTAGTCTAGAGGACACAGCTGCAGGGACACTGCTGGGCCACCCTCTGCCAATGTCAAAGAGCACGCTCTATGTCTTTGGGACTGGTGACCAAGCAAGTTGGCTTCACGGCCTGATTTAAGGAGGTTCATAAATAAAATAAACTATCCTTGAATGACGCACAAATTGAATGTATTCCTGGTTTCCTGGTTTCCTGGGTATCAGCACAGCTTGGTATCAATTGCAGTTCTAAAAGTATCAAAAAGTACTGCATTTACACAAAAGGAAGATAAGGACTTGGGATCAGAGTGGTTTATCTTAAAAAAAAGAGGTAGGTAGTCTTCTTTGTATTATTGTGTTATGTGCAGTGCAGGAGCTTCCTTAGTTATATCAAAATATCCCAGAAGTGTGTAACCCTGAAAAAAACAGCACTGTAAGTACATATGATTTATTGCTGGCACTCTCACTGCCGAAGCGGTGTGGTATGGATCAGAGAGATGCCCTGTGACTTTTTTTTTTTTTTTTTTTTTTTTTTTTTGGTAGTTTTAAGTGATTTTAGAAATGGCAAAGATATTCTCTTCTGGAGATAAAAGGGACAAGAGCAAGTGGAAACATATCAGGTGGTGTAAGGAGGAGTTACAATGCAAATTTTAGGCTCATGGTGGTATAGCAGGAGAAAAAAAATAACAGTTGTGAGTCCAAAAGGAAATATAATGTTACTGAGGCAAACGTGCCAAGATGGAAACAATCAAAACAGAAGCTGTTATGCACTAACTCGATGCAGAAATCATTCACTGGACTGAAAAAAGGGGACACTTCTAGGAAGAATCACAGAATCACAGGACAGCTAAGGTTGAAAGGGACTTGTGGAGGTTACCTAGACCAAGCACCCTGCTCAGGCAGAAAAACAATTTGCAGAATGTGTGAACTCAATAAATAAATAAATAAAAAGACAGAAACCTAGTTGCACAGGAAATTGTTAAACTGAAATCTCAAAACATAAGAAATAGTACAAGCATGAAACATTTCATGGCAAAAATTCAAGGTGAGTGAAGGCTAGGGCACACAGATAATGTGTCATTATGATTTTTGCCTGCAGAGGAGGACTTCATTTTGCTAACATCTACCTTTTAACTTCACCAAAAAACTCACTGCATTCCAGCAATAGATGCTTGGATTGCATAAAGGTCATGATTATCTGCAGAGATAAATGAGAAATGCAGATGAAACACAGGTTTACTTTGAAAAGCAATCCAATAACATCACTGAAGAAATAGGCAAAAAAATCCGTCATCATCAAAACTTTGGGGAAAGAAAAAATGTGCAATACAGTAATGCTGGCAGCGTTAGCAGATGGTATAAAATTGCCACCGTATGTGATCTTGAAGCGTAAAACAATGCTGAAGGACCAGCTGCCTACTGGAATAATTGTTAGGTGTCAAAACCAAGGATGGATGTCTATGGACTTAATGAAGGATTGGCTGAACATCATTTGGAACAGGAGACCAGGTGTGCTGGTAAGCAAAAGGAGAATGCTTGTGCTAGGTGCATTCAGAGGGTATTAACACAAAGAATACCCTTGGAGAAATAAATATAGATCTTGCAGTCGTACCTAGAGGAATGTCACAACTGCGGGTGCTTGAGAACAAGTCCAGTTGAAGCCCTTATGCTCAGAATGGCTCTTGGTAGGGGATCCTGCTCTAACCCCTATGTAGAAAATAAAGAAGTCTTAGTGTGTCAGTGTTTTGTCATTGGATTAAGACAGCATGGGATCTCATAAATCCAGAAATTGTAGTTGTAGGGCTTAGGAAATGCCATATTTCAAAATCTATGTGAGGAGCTGATGACAAACGGAGTTCAAAGAAGCTGAGAACAGTGAATGCACTAAAAGTGTGGAAGAAGTTGAAGATGGTGATGAATACGACAGTGATGGAAATGTTGAAGAGGTGTGAGATGAAAAATCTAAAATGCAATAGAAATCAGCCATAAGACAGGAAAATATGCTAAATTCAGAAAAATCATTAGTGAAAAGACTGTATCCTATTGTATGTTTGTTACAGACGTGTAATAAACTTTGCTGTGTATAACCTTGTCTTTAGCAGTGCCATTTTGATTTCAGTATGGTTTTCTTTGGGTAATAAGATATATAGTCTCTACCTTGAAAATGACAGGGAGTACTTTTGCTAGATTGTATTATGAAAAAGCAGTAATATATGAGGAAATCTGAGGAGTTATCGAGAGCAATTTTTATCCAAACTATTTGTCAATTTGTTATGTAAACAGGACATTTGTCAAATTTATTTAAGCAATAACAACAAACAAATCGCTTTTCAATTGGTATAGCTACTGGACTAAATCATAAATTCCCCATGCTCAGGCAAGGCAAGGGTAATATCTGTTGTGAATAAGAGTTCTAAGTCTAGCCCAGTGGTTTTATTTCAGTTTAGACATTCAGCAAAGCCCCAAAATATAATCCAAATATTGCTTTGGCAACACTTAAAAGTACAAAAACAAACCCCTGTGGCTCGCCCCATCTCTAAACCAGCAGAGCTGCCCTTGCACGCCGCCAGGTCTGAACGTGTGAGGGATGTGGAGAAACTTATAGATGTTAACAGAGCCAAGCTACCTTCAGAGGGCAGCAGAAAAGGAATCTACCTCCAATACTTGGTTCCTCTTCAGCACCCTGCCAGAAGGGGTCTAGCTCTTTTCCTTATGGCGTTGAGGCTGATGTCCAGAGCACAACATTCAGAAGATTAAAGCTGGAAGTCATGAACTTCTGCTCCTTGAAAACAATAGCCAAGGCACGTGCCAAAACTCCACCGCAGGAAATGTTTAAAAAATCGGTACCCAGCTTGAAACAAGATGCATATCTGAGCTGGGACCAGACTCCAGAGGCAGCCTCATGCAGTGGGAAGTGCTGTGCAATTGCTTGGAGAAGGTGAGAGGCAGGGATATAAGCAACAAGGTTAACATGCAAGAAAAAACAGTTGTGAGCTAACAGAGTCTTTCCTTTGGCTTCAGTGGGATTTGGAGTAGGTCCTTTGTGAATAATTTCGGTCTCAAATGTCAGAAGTGGAAACTTTGGATCTCTAATATTAATCTCAAGATTTTTCCCATTCAAATTTCTTGAGCAAAATTTGCCATGGATCTAATGCCTTTGTTGTTGCCTCATGGAGGAGACAAATGGCCTTTATCTGTGAGACCTGTTTGTGTTAGAAATGTTTCCACAGTCATCCTTTCAAATATATATATATATATATACTTATCTATTCCTATTAGCTTTTCGTTTGTTTTTTTCTAAATATTGGTGCTGACTATACAGAAGCCAATAAAATTCAAGTCAGTTTCCAGAAGTGATGATTTTTTCTTTCTCTTTGTAATGAAAACTCTAAACAAGCACTGATGATTTTAAAAGGTATGTCTACAGTTTATAAGCAAATTGACTTTCCTGCCATTCTGTGATGGAGCCTTAGAAATCACACAGTGCTTGTCACTATTTTTCAAATATTTAATAAATCTGGTTCAGTGATTTTCTGACAATTCTCCCTCCAAATTATTCAGGCTGCCTGAGTCCTTCCTTTAAAAAAAAAATCAAAAACAATGCTGTATGGATTCAATTTTGAGTCAATGAATTGTTGATTAATCTGGCTCATGGTGTGTATAAACTCAGGCTTAACTCTAATGGTAATCATCTCCAGAGTGCCATACAGCTGCATGCTTTCATTTCACACCAAGGGAGCAAGGATTAAATCCCTAATGGAGAAGACATATAAACAGTTTTAGTCTCTGCAACAAGCACAGTCCCCATGGCAGCATATTTGTGTATACAGCATGTGAACGTGTGGAGAGGAAGGAGGGACTGGTTTAAAAAATAATAATCTTCACAAAGCGAATGGTGCAACATGTAGGACGATAGAAACGAGTAAGGAAGAAACCTAAGCAGAGCAGGGCAATAGGTTTAGCAGGGCATATTTATTCTTGTTAAGCACCTACACTGGCCACACTCAGGTGGCCCAGCATAAAGTATCTATCACGCTCTGAGTGACAACATATGTATCGTGACATTTGGAAAGAGCGAGCTGTTATGTGCAGGCTGCTGATAGCCACAAACTCCTAACAGCTATGTGTGTTCATTAGCATGCCGCCCTGTCCATTAAGTGTTTCTGTATAATGTGGGTTTACCCAGAGCCTTATTTTCCACCATATAATCTTCCCAAAGCTGTCCTGAATCACTAATATAGCTGTGTTAAACACAATATATTTGTAAAGCTTTTTTTTTTTTTTTTTNTCAGAGAATTTTAGTCCCATTTATTGGTAACTAGCTTTTAAAATGACATTTTTCCTTGTTGAATTTTGCTTAGTCCAAGGAGGGAAAAAAAAAAAAAAAAAAAAAAAAAAAAGATACCAGATGTCACAGGGCCAATAAGCAGGTGGGCCGAAGCTTCTGTACCAATTCAAACTGGCACCGCATCAAACCTGGTGGGTATAACCTTTAATTCA
Source organism: Nothocercus julius (assembly GCA_013398735.1). Classification (NCBI taxonomy): domain Eukaryota; kingdom Metazoa; phylum Chordata; class Aves; order Tinamiformes; family Tinamidae; genus Nothocercus; species Nothocercus julius. Next base: position 9,754,120 of record VZSV01000007.1, on the reverse strand, counting down.
GTGCTTCCCTGGCACCAGATCTGGTGCCATCTGCTTAGCTTTGCTAAGCTGTGCTTGTTTCTGTGCAGGGACGATGCCAACAATGCAAACTGTCTCCTACATGTGCAGGGAATCATCGGTGCAACTAGTTTTTCAAGACCCATATGGTGGCATCTGCAAATGTACACTGTCAGCATTGCTACTCGCACCACCCTTCCTGTTTAAGAATGGAAGAAGAGAGCCCTGCTTTGCAATTCATGTAACATTGAAGGGATATTCTCGTTCTCTGTGGTCCTGTTCTTATGGGCATCTCTGGGACAAAGGGGAAATGTGGCTTTTAAAGAGGCAAGTGCTTTAGAAATCAGGCATAGGGTCTGGGGGAAAGTGAGTAACAGCCAGGAAAAGAACTGATGGTTTTGTGGAAACCCTCTTAACATATTGCTTGAAAGCTTCCCTGGTGCAGTTAAAGCCAAAAATCACTGTCTCTTGGCTCCCGGGGCTCAGAAACAGGTTAATTTCTAGCAGGCGGCCCTGAGACAGGGCCGCTGCCTAGGGCAGGGATGGACGCTGTCCTCTGGCCCGACTCTGTGCGGTGGCACCGTCCGGGTCCGAGGCCACCAGCAGGATGGGGCAGCTCCAGCCCAGCTGTGCGAGTAGCAGGAAATCTATGCCTGGTGCTTAGCAAACCCAGCTTGTTACTGTGCTGTTAAAACTCACTATGAACTCTACAATTTAGGCCTATCTTCATTAGACAGCAGCAGTTGCTCCTTCCCAGCAGGAGAATGGAAGCGCCCAGGGCCATGACTGGTCCGCTCCTGCCTGCCCACACTTGCTGTCCTTGGGACAGCCGCCCTTGCCAGCACTTTTCACAGCAAATAGGTTCATGTGGCAGTCTGGAGGAGATGCGGAGAGAGCTGCCACCCTTGATCACATGTCTGGACACAGTCTGGGCATTTTCCAGTCTCTCATAATTTGGCCACTCAGACTTTCCCTCTAGGTTTGCTACGTTACCACCTAGCATCAATTGGGATCAGCGAGATACTGCCACCCTGCTCTGCCAGCCACCACTAAAACACCCCTGTGCAGTCAGGAGAAGCACACATTGCTCTTGCATCTCTCCTTACTATAAAATGATTAATCATTCTCACACAGAAGGTCAGAAAAACTTGCACTGAAGAGTTTGAACAAAGCCACTTTTCCTTGGCTTGCAGATTCTGCAGTCAATGGTTATTTGCAAACAATTTTTTTTCAGTGGAATTATTTTCCACATTTGATTTCATGGAAATTTTCTATTGATCTACCAATCTTAAAAAAATCACAATTATATAGAACAAAACTTTGTCTGACAGTACTGTTTTAAAGCAAATCCATTTTCCTGTGCTCGATGTTCCTTTGATCCTCAAATACTTCTGTTACTGTTTTACATAAGGAAGAAGCTACTGAAGCTTGGGAATCCTGAAACCTGTTGCTATTTTCATTTGGAAACTCAGGCAATTTTCTATTCCAATAATAACATGGACTCCCTTCTCCTCTCCACTCCATGGCATTACCTTACCACCACAGGCACAGAATAGCTCCCTCTGGGTCATATTTTGTTTATAGATTGAGGAAGGGGCAAAATATATTCCTTATTTTGCAGAAAAGATACAAATTCTTACTTGTAACATAGCCTAGTTTCAGGATGTTTGAACAGAAAATGCTATGGACTAGTTTGGTGTTAGCTTCTATTTTTTATTTATTTATCTTTTAACAGTGGGGTTACCTTCTCTTTGTTTGGTGTAATAAAACCAATCAGCATCAAGCCCTCCTGCAAGTCATGCCACTGCTAATGAATAAGGACTTCTTTTCTTTCTGTTATGAACTTGCAGATTGCTTTAAATCATGGCATTTAAGGCATACTAGTCCGAAGATGGCTTTTCTATTTTTAAACTCAACATATTCCTTTCCTGGGCATACTATGTTCTAAGAAATTATAATTAAAATAGCCTTATAAAAGGAGAGTCTACCTAATAAAAAAGAAAACCTTCTTTATAGCAAAGACCATCTCTTTTTGGCAGAAAGACAGAAGCAGAAGAAAGATTTATTTCTTTCTTTGATACATTAACAAAGAGTTTATTTTACATTAATCTGACTTGGAGTGTTAGACTACAGTTTGTTCCTGTAACACAGTTCACTGTGTTTGCTGTTCAATCTGCATGAAATTGCTGAAGGTCTCCTAGCCATGCACACTTCCACAAACAGATGTACAAGAAAAACTGCTATTTAAATTAGCACTTGTTGCAGATTTGGTGTGGATGCTACTGGTGCCTTGCAGAAAACAGTTAATTGCTCTAATCCACTGCCTTGTACTGTTAAACAGCATTTTTGTTTTTACAAGGAAAGATTACTTGCAAATACTCCCTCTTGTGCTCAAAGCTAGAAAACCGATGGAGTCATTTCCCGCTGGTTCGAATCTTTCTGACTGACGTTGTTCAAATGTTGCAAACAGCTCACATATATTCTGTACTTTAAATCCCTTCCATTCTTTGGTCTTGTAAACGCAATGGTAGCCTTTCAGAAACATTAAAAACGGTTCATTCATCTCCTGATAAGGTACTGCACTTGCCGAACCTCATCTTTAATTTCATTATCATGTGAAGGGAACATATGTATAAGGACTGATGATTTGTTTCTCATTTCCCAGTAGATAAGACAGTACTTGAAAGCTACATATCTTGGTGGGTCTTCAAGGAAATAAAATGTAATTTAAAATAAAAAATAAAAACAATTCTTTTAATCTAAATATTGTCACTGTTTTAAAAATGTATTATCTTTGAGGTAAATCCCTTGAAAATTGGATTTAACCCGTTGATCAAGAATGGTTGATGAGTATTGTTAATTTAACAAGACAGCAGATGCTTTGGATTTTCCAGAAGGCTGATTAAAAAACATCCAAAAATCTACAAAATAAAGCAAAGTATATAATCCATGTTTTAAATATCAGGTAAGCTATCTTTTTCTAGCTAGTCAAAACAAGACACTGAGTTTAGAAAATCCATTATAAATCCCAAAAGTGTCACCTGAGTACTCATTCAGAAAATCCAAATTTGGGAAAATTCAGCCATGAATATCTCTTAGCTGATATTTATTTTTCATGCAGGTGTTAATTAAATTGCCAGGCTTGCATCATTCAGATATAAGTCTTAATTTTATTGCCTTGTGGTTTCATCAAGAATTTATAAATAGCATCTTATTTGCTGTTTAAGTTCTCCGCTCACTAGACCTGTTCCACGATTGATTTTGCTCTGTCAGTTATCATGGACTAGGAATAACGCTTTAGACAGTGTGAAGCATACAGTTTTGATGAAGAGAAAATATTGATATAAGATGAGAAATAGTTTAGGAAATCAGAAATTAGAATGTCCAAATCTTGACCCATTGGCTTGACTCACTTGACTCACAGAGCTCTGGCTGCCATCTCCAGTCATCCACAGCAAACTGGAAGAACCCACAATCACTTATGCAATTCTTTGTGCTGATTGTCAGCATGAATCTATCTCTATTTCTAAAAACTATAACAATAAATATATCTGCAGCATTGCACAGTGGATAGAGAGCATCTACTCATATGACAACAAATCATTTCACTGGAGAATCCCAGCCCTACCTGTCACTCCAAGGCCTAGGTCCTGCAAAAGTTTTGCTCATGTTTAACATTAAAAACTACATACAACGTATATAACTTCCAAGCCATCATATTGCATTGTTCATTACTACTTACTGTACGTTTCCTCAAATGCTTGTTTTCTTCCTAAGACAATTTTATTTATTGTTTTGGTTTAAATATTTTTTCCCACTTTTCCACTCCTTGTTCTCCAGGATATTTTACTTTAGATTTCTAATGAACAAGATTTTTATTTTTATTTTGTGTTTTTGTTTTTCTGATACATGCATTATTTGCTCTGCATCCTACTGAAATTGCTCCCAGACTTTCTTCTGGATGCTCTCGCACAAGCTGCTGGAGCATTTGAATCAGTAACAGGCCTTCTCACGCTATTTAATTCATACATATCTACTCCATCTGAATGCTAACAGAAACCCAAATCTGTGAAGCAAGACTCATGGCTCGGCCAGTTTGCTTCGAGGGTCCTCGTGGCGCAGTGACAGAGCACCAGAATGCTCTGGAGTAAGAAATGATCAATAGAGCATGCCCCCAGTAATTTTATTCATCTCACTTGATTATGTCAAAACATTTATATCAAATTCCTTATTTCTTTTGTGTCAGCAACAGCTTAATCTTGGATTGCTTTCTCAGCTTATAAAAGAAAAAAGCATTACAAGACCAAGAAAAACTACAAGCGAGTAGGACAGGGCAGACAAGCAAAGGGCCCTCGGCCCAGGCTGTGCTGGGGCACTAGACTGACGTTTCATGGTAAACAACAGCCAGAGTAAAGCCCTGTAGTGTTTTTCACCCTCCGCTGCACAGTGCTCTAGTGCATTTTCCCCAGAGGAATTATAAAGCAGACATGAGGAACAGTCTCTGAGTCTGGCGAGTTCTGTGGAGGATGGGGTTGGTTCACTGCAAGGAGAGCTGACCTTCCTGAAGAATTTATCCTTGTGTACCAGGGGCTGAATAATCTGAGAGACAGACACAGAACGTATATAAATAAACGAATCACATGGAGGAATACAAAAATTCCCACGTAGGATATGCCTTTTGTTAACCCTTTCCACAAATAATGCATGGACAGAGAAGCTGTGTTGATAGCTTTCTCTCATCTGGACTATCTCTGCCATGCTTCATCCATGTAGAGTGAACTACAACTTCAGCAATGTCTGGAATGTTCCCACATCTGTTTAATTTATTTCAGAAACGCCAGTAGTGTTACAAAAAATGGTCATCTATACAGGCTTGTATCTCAAACTATAATAAATATTACTACTTATTAATCAGTGACATTTTTTTCTGTACATTTAAACCAATTAAACAGAATGAACAACAATAGAGACAAGAAAAGAAGTATAATCCCCACTGCCAGTACATTCCATTTAAACAGATGTTTCCTTTCCTTGTTTTATAGACTGGGAGACGTAAATTAGTTGCAGAGTTTGACAACACAATTTTTACAGCGGCTTACAAACTGTTTAAAATCACTAAGCAGAAGTATTAGCATTGCATTTGCTCCAGGACTACCATGTTGGTGAAATAGGCTTACAGGCACTTCCCTAAAGCCCATGAATGATTCAACCCCACTTGATATGCAAAATCATATATACATGTCCTCTCTCAGATATTACACACTATGCATATCTGTAAGAAGATATATTCACCTGTGTCTAACATATACTCCTCATTTGTACTGCATAAGATTCCAGCTCTGAATCAGATCATATGTCTCGCACTGAAGAAACACATAATCACGAAGAATTTTGCTAGGATTTTAAATCAGAAAAACAAAAGGAAGATAAAGCAAATAAGCAAAGAGTAACAGGAAATCTCCAGAGGCAGTAGTGACCTCATCAGCTGTTTAACCAATGCCAGTTCTTAGACATCCAGGCATTTACTGATCTTACCACAGTGAGCGTTTACACTGTCATGTCATTCCTACTTGGCAGAACCAATCCCAACTTATAAAGTTCGTGCCACTCTTCACAGTGGCATTTTTTCTGTCCCCCTTCTCCCCGCTCTCCCCAAGGCATCCAATCAAAATATCAGCATAAAAGTAAGAATTTCATGTGGGGAGAAGAAATTATAAAGACGAACTCTTGAAATGCAATTATGCTATCAACCTGTTATCGAGAATCTTTGAAAATAACACGCAGAAGATATTTATATACAAAGTAAATGTGGAAGTATGTGAATAAATATGCAAAGGACAGGCCAATCAGTAGAGTGGCATTTGCACAGAGGCAAACCGCTGGTTTCTGGTATGTATGAATAGGGAAAGATCTGGCATAAACAATGAGATACAAGTCCTCGCTTCCTAAGGACACATCTGAATTTGTGTGACAAGTAAAAATTTTCCCTCCCCGCTAGTGGCCATGTTCTTGAGAACTTTGGCAAAGCAAATGAATGGAAACTCTTCCCCTCTGGACTTCAAAATCTCTGCTGAGTGGTTGTAACATCTGCAAGGTGGCAGGGACTAGCTAATATTCCTATCACTCTACACACAACTGGGATGCCATATGCTCTTAGCTCAAAAGATCCTGGAATCAAAGAAGAAAGACAGCTCTTCCCTATGTGTGCCAAGGAATCCAAGACAAGCCATGGCAACAGACAGAGAGCTCCAGGTAACCAGATGATGGAACTCAGTAACTCTTTTTTTCCATTCAGCAACTTTTTTTTCCTCAGAGACAGATCTTTACTGAACAGGCCAGTGACTTTTTTGCTGTCTTTTGCCTTTCTCAACTTAGAAACTTCAGGATATCCCAATGAACATAAAACCCAGAAGAAATCTCAGTGCTGCATGTAAGCATGTAAGTGCTAGCTCACTGCAAGGATGAGTGCTGCTGTGTAAGCCAGGCAGCAAAATTATGTCTCAGAGAGGTCTCAGGTCAGCTCACCTCTTGGCAGTCACACTCCTTTACTCACCTGTGCAATTGCTCTACTTGGCCCATTAGGTATCTTCTGCCCCTACTGACTTCCCTGGAAACCCTCTATAAACCTTTCTGTTTTCTTCTGTGGCAGGTGTAGAAGCAAAGAAACCTGTTCCTGAAAGCAGAGGCTCTGCTGGGAGGACAACAGTGCAGCTGAACAGATGAAAACCTGAGACACAAGCAAGGACAAACTGCAGGAAACAACGGAGTGTGGGGCAAAGCACTTCCTCGGAGAGTCACTAGAGCAGAGAAAGGAATTTGATTTGAGGCGGTGAGAGGAAAGGGAAGTTGAAGTACACTGTGGGTATAGTTCTTATGTCCCACCAAATAATCACCTGTATTTTCTTCTAACAATGATAATAACAAAACAGGAAAAGAAATGGAAAAGCGGTTAAGTGGTGCACTCTGAAACGTCTCAGCTGAATTATGATAAGTGTGTGTTAGCTGCAGCGTGTTTATCTATGTCCACAAGAGAGGATTATCTGCAAACATTCTTTTGAGATAAACCAGAACCATTTGGTGCTGGCACTGTGAAATTTTTTGTGATATGCAGGTGTTTGGATTATTTCTGCAGCTTCCTCGTTAGTTTTGATCTAGGTATATCTGTTGAGAGTATTTTTATGCACTAAATGTGATGAAGTACCTATAGTAAGGGCTGTTAAGAGTAATGGCAAATATTCTGAGCATCTAGCAAAAATGTTTTTATTCACATTGAAATCTAAAATAGTTTTGTGTGTTAGAAATTAAAATGTAAATATTCGCTTTGCCTGAACAACTCAACTTGGGGTCAGTGATTCTCCTTGTCTTCTCACTGGCAGGGAGGTCAGCTAGTGAGGGGGGATTTAGGGTGGATGGGTATAAAAAGTGGGGATGAGAACAGTCCTCTGCAGCATCTGCATCCAGACTAGGATCTTCGCAATGCAGCTGTGGTGCTCCAGGGCACTTCAGACTTCAGACCCTTCTACCCTGCTCTGACATCTTTTCTGGTATGCACTGCATCTTTAGTGTCCTAAGTGTAGTAGCCGTACTCTAACAGGGTAATACAGCTGTTTATTGTAGAAGTGGTGCTCTATGCGACATCTAAAATCTAGACACAGTCTGGATGCCTAATTCAGAGACTGGATCTCAGCTTAGAAATCTGAGGAGGACAGTAAGCTACACAAAACCTGAAAACTTACAACTGCAAATTTTTAATCTCTTAATTTTTCTGTGAAAAGCAGCATTTTCCCGTTAAAGAATGATTCCAAATAACTCATTTACTACATCAGCAAACCTAATCCCTCCTATCACTTATCAGCATTCCACTCTGTCAAATGACTTATTATTGTAAATTGTGCCTTTCCTGCAATTCTTGCTCTCCCTTAACCTCCTAATTTATACTACACATACTTAGGACATAGGGGCAGCACTTTAAATTCAGAGTGGCTATGTAGAAGGGCACTGTGTAGTTATAGGTAGAGATCACGGAATAGTTTGAAGTTGTTGCCATTGCCTCTGTTTCCATACACATCAGTATTCCAATTTTCAAAACTTATTTTTTTCCATACTATATGAAACATTTAGAATTCTCCCAATTCTAGGCTATTTCACTACATTCACCTTCTCTCCTGCAACCGCCTTTCAGTACCCATGATTCCCACTAAACTCTGTTATTAGTCATGAGATCTAGTTGGTATTTTATGGCTAGATAGCCATGAAAATGTGTTTAATTTGCTTTTCTTCAAATAACTCATTTAACTTTTCGCTGTAGCTGAAGCCATCAAAGATTTTGCACATTGACTTTGAAATAAAAGGAAAGAGATTCTGGCTACAGTTGGAAGTCCCTGTGAGGGTGGAAGCATTCAAAAAAAAAAAAAAAAGAAAAGAATAAGTATTGATTTTAATTATTATCACCTAGTCAATGTGGGCCTAAGTGTCTACATATTATCACTTGAAGATAGAAATTCAACATTCTAAGAATGCTCACATTTAAAAGAACCAGACTGGTGAGTGAATTGTTGCCAGAATTTCAAAAAAGCTACAGTCACATCACAAAGAGGCCTTAAATTTTCCTGACTTTTATCCTAATTCTGTGAACAGGGAAAAAAAAATACGTATATACATGTTTTATA
>VZSV01000007.1:9734954-9745449 GCA_013398735.1 Nothocercus julius | reverse complement strand
TAGTTTCAAATGTACCATATAAAAATAAAGCATCTAAATATTCTATCATGCAACTTACTGTGACAAGATGGAATAAAATTAATCAAACAATCAGATTGATAGGCAGCTAATAGGAAACTTCAGCAGCTCTCTGGTTCAAGTTCTACAGATGTTCTAACTCCCCCTGTCCTCTGACAACCGAGACTCACCTGATGTGTCTGAGGACTCTGTTTGCCACCTTTTCAGGAGCATCGCTTGGACTGCTCAGACATACCCTGACATTGATGATGGTACCAAGGTTTCTCCCATCCTCTGTCATTTCCTGCTGTTGACTCTCAGCTTGCAAAGGAAGTTCTTTCCAGCAGTGCCTCTAAGTGACTGACCTTGCATGTCCTGCTATTGAATTGCAGTTCATTTCTATAATTTCAGTCCTGTGGGTAACAGAGATCTTCCTGTATTACACTTCGATCCTCTCCATTTTGACAAAACCTCCAATTTTGTCTCGTTACCACACTGCCACTTTTTATGCTTTTATCATTACTAAAGCTATTAAGTAAAGGTGTGGTCAAAGGAACAGGTTACCAGAGGGAAAGCTAAAGCACATTGTACCCTGTGCAGCAACAGCCTGAGTGCAACCTCAGCGAAAGAGAGAGGAATTGTCTCATATTTATAATGGGGTCCTGAGGGGTAAAGTATGCAGAGAAATAGCTACAGCACATAACCTGTAAATTCATACGCTGGGTCACCTCATGCAGATTGATTAGGTACTGATAATCCGTCCCTTATAATAATGTCCCAAAACTTCAAAGTACCTCAGGTGCCACCCTAATGATCCATTTTAAGAACAAGCAATTGCCATCTTGCCTCTCCTTATGCTTGATAATATTAAACACTTGGGAATTTGATTTTATTTCAGTGGTAGACATTTCAGGTCCATCTCTTCCTTTTCCTTGGATGTCTTGATCAAATCATTTTTCAACACCTTTGCCCTTGACAAAAACTGAAATTAAACATTCATTTGACTTTTGAGACGTACCTAAATCTTAAATCTTACCCCATCTCCCACTGGATAGGAGCATTGCTTCCTTCATTGTGCTTTTGTTAGCTTTACTACCAATAAACCTCCTGCTATTTATTTTAGTTTTCTCTACAAGCCCTGATTCAGTTTGACTTAAGGAAGTTCTCTCTTTCCACCTTTTTTCCAATTATCCACCTTTCAGGTGGTTTGCTTTGTTGAATAATACCTTTTTTTTTTTTTTTTTTCCCATTCCTTGTGGGTTTCTGTTCTTTGCTAATGTCCTTTTTGAATCTTTTTTGCTTTCAGTGTATTTGGAAATGCCTTCCTTTCTACATGTCTCTTTTTCAAAATTCTAGATAGATTTTCCAGTTTTGACTTTAAAATATTCCAGAACTCATCCATACTCAAGACACTGAGATTTTAATCCAACTGACTCTATAGCTTCCTCAGTATCTCAAACAATAAAGAAACCTTGCATAAAGATCTGCTTTTATTTTATTTTTTTTTAGTGAAACAACTTCTCCTTGAGATTATTATTCTCTGAGACCATTTTTTTTATAATCTTGTTACAAGATGTGTTACATCACACCTCGTTGGCCCAGGGATTCTGAGCCATTCAAGGAAATGCTTCATCCAGGAAGAACTATGCCAAACCCTTGCTAGGATGGCTCCTCCAAGTCTCCTTTTATTTCCAGGTAGAGCAATGTCCCAGATCCTGGCAATACTTTCTCTATTCAAGAAATATTTTTCTGTTTTGAATCTAATCCTGATGATTAACACCATAACTCTGTCTTATAAAAAATAATTTTTACTAGACTTTCCAAAATTGTATTTATTCAGAACAGATTATTTTATGCACTTGCTCCTAACATTTTAACATGTTGTAAATATTCAAAGACTTGCACTGTCTTTATTTTCTTTTTTAGTTTTCTGTCCTCTTCTCTTGGGTATCTAAAGCCTGATATTTCTTTATGCATTCAAAGCAGCCTGTATCCATATGAGAAAGGTCTTGATTTGAGAATCTGTAGAGATGGGAAATTTGTTTTTCCTCATTGGGATCAGTCCATCATCACATAAGTGTTCCCATGTATTGGTCAAATTATTTGCTGATTTACTGCAAAATCTATCTACAATTTACTGTACAATTTAGCACAATTTACTGTAAAATCTATCTACATTTGATATTCAGTGCCACAGCATGAAAAACAAATTTCTATGATCAGGTTTTATTACAAAGCAGAATTTGCTTTCTTCGGATGAATTAGCTTTTTGTCATTAGTTTTGCCAGCAAAAAATACACAATATCACAAGAACAGCAGCTAAACATAAACACAAGAATTACTGGAAATGTTTTCAGAAGTATTTTCAGAAGTATTCTGAAAATATTCTGTTATTTTTATATTTATCTATTTTGCTTCAGGCAACATCTAGAAATGTGCTGACATCCACAATAACAAAGAGAAAAAAAAAAAAGTAGCTAAAAAACCCCAAGTCTAATCTGTTTGGGAGGGATGGTGTTTTGAAGGAAGAGATAGGAAGTAGAAACTATACTCCCTCTACATTCTCTAATGAATTGGTCATATTCATAATAAAATCATGCATTTTTTTCTCTTTTAAATTACTTTAGGTAAATTAATTATAAAACAATTATCTGAGTTTTTTATGTCACACAGAAAGTGTCATTTATATGCCAGTTGTGTGCAAAGAGAGGAAAGCTTGCCCTTTTAATTTATTGTAATGCATGCAACAATGAAACACAATTTAATTGAAACAAAAGACAAGAGGATGAAAAGAAACTTCTTTTTCTGAAAAATCCAAAACATTTGCATGCAAGGCCTTGTCGCATTTCCATATTATAAATTATATATTTATATGTAAATGGACTTCTGGCTTTTCTCCAGAATATTTGGCAAACTAAATGCTAGATTCTGCTATCTTTACATATATTGAATTGTACACTATTCCTTGAATATTCTGATAGATTTCTAGGCTTTCACAAAACTTTAAGCTATCATATATGCAAGCTACATGTTCTGAAAATGAAGGAATTTGTAACAAAATGGGTGTCTCCGGGAGCTGCCTACTCCTCTTTTAAAAAAAAGTCTCCCATATTTGCAAAACTGATGTGGGAGGTTATATGTTGGGACAGAGCCTCAGTTTGGAGTGTTCTTCCCAGCTCAGAAACATTTTCTCATTTACCTAAGGATCATTATGAGATTGACATGAACCTTTGATGGCTCAAAAATGGTTTATGTGGTTTTGAAGGAATGGTAGAGGGGAAAAAAATGGAAACATCTTGATCTATTCATGGTAGCCCAGGGTGTGGAAGGTATAGCTTAACCATTGCCCAAAATTGCAATCACTCATACAAAATGCATGCAACTTCAAGAAGAAAAGAGATCAGTTAAGAATAACCAACAGTGTCTTTGTTTTTATTAGGAATCCCAGCCCAAGAAAGAAACTCAAGAACTCTTTTTCGAGGAAACCAGTTCATACCTTCATAACTTCAAGGTCAATTAATCAACATTTTTTTGACAAAAGGTATTTTGTCAGGAAATTCCTAGCCAGCTCATAACTATGAATCCTATTTCATAAACACCAGTAAAGACACGATTTCTATAAGGACAAATGGTTTGATGAGTCAATGCTGACTCATCAGCTTAAAGGTGACTTACTAATGAGGGTTATAACTTTAATATCAAGAAAGTGTAGGAAGACGTATTGCAGAGTATGTATTAGCATTAAAAAAGCCAAGAAATATATGACTTGATCCTTTATTGTCAATGGAAAAAAGTCTCTGAGGAAAAGACAAAAACATGGGAACATTCATGTGAACATTAAAATACTGGGTCACCATTTTACCTTTTTTGATTATTTCCTTCTGTAAAGAATTTATAAAATATACATTATGTTGATTACTGATGTATATTTTCCTTGCATGGATTCCTCTAAACTGCTTTATTTTGGGGTTCTTTTTGATTAAGAAATCAAGCAAGAAAAAAGATCTTTCCTTTCTTAGAAAATCTGGATTTTCACCTATAGATCTCGAGTTTCAATAAAAATGCTATGTTGATGATTAAAAGCCCCGTATCCCCAAGGTATCTTCTTGATTTACTCTTTGGAAATGGCAGTGTGGCACATTATAAAAATCTAAGTCAGGCACCTCATGCTACCACTATTTTGTTCAGGCTGGAATCTCCATCCCTGCAATTCCCTCCTCCATCCTACAGAAAAGAAGACAGGCATGTACTGTATGACAGCATAAAGATACCTCAGAGAGATTTATATACAAGTAAATAAAACTTTCAGACAGTTTCCGATTTGGCGCTGAAATATCCAGAGGGAGCTTGTCACTATTTACAGTGCCCAGGCCATCTCATTTAACTTGCTACACAGCAGGTTGCTTCTACAGCGTATCATTAGAGTCCATGTGAGATCCTAATCCATAGCGAGGAAAAAAAAAAAAAAAAAAAGAAAAAAGCTGAAAGTACCACAGCATCATTTCCAGATCAAAGAATTTCTGATATATGCCAAAAGTTGAAATTTTCCATTGGAAAAAAAAAAAAAAAAGCAATCTCTTCCAAATTTCTTATTTCACAATTTGTTGATGTAGATACTAAAATCCAGCAGTGACAAAATGACCAATAAGTGACAAAGCTGACACTGCAGAAATAATACAGGAAACAGGAATAACATTCTCTTGGAATCATATAAAATTATTAGCAGTATTTTGAACATAAGTCTAATACAAAGCCAGTTGCTTTCCGTATCTAGATTTTAGAGCACGATTTTACAACAGCTTTAGTCCAAAAGGCTACGGGACACACATCTCTGGTTGGGCAGTACCACAGATTGTTGTAATGGATTTTTATAATAGAATTTAAAGAAGGAATAGTTCTACTTTTCAAATATTTCATAGTAAAGGTAGAATCTCTTCAGAATGACAGGACTTAAGACAATAATAAATTCTGTTTTTTAACTATCGCTTTCTAATTTGAAATATGTATTTTCCTCACAAATTGTTTTCAGTTTATTTGTACAAAATGCAAAGTGTAAGACTTCAACTTGTTGCACAGAACAGGATGTGGACCATAATGAGGAATTCAGGCAGAGTAGATTTGGACTGATATTTTAGTATTGGGCTATCCACATACTCAGAGGCACAGTCTCTCTTTGAGTCCAGAGTCCCTGCTAGAGTGTTAGAAGTTAGCTGTTTCACTGAGGCCGGTGCTGTTACAAGGCAGATTATAATTAGATCTATCTATGGTAGTGAGAAGAAAAATGAAATGCCTCAGAACCTTAAAATTAGGAATGAGTTTGGCTTCGATCAACTTGTTTCAAAATGTGGACTACAGCAAAACTGGAAGGTTCAATAACCTAAAATATCACAGTCACCTGGTATAATTAAAGCAAGTGAGCCAAATGATTTATTGGTGTATTTCCCCCTGGATAGGAATATGCCTGATCTGTAGCCAGAACAGCTACAACCATCATTCCACTCTCTAGAGCCTAAAATAAATGTCTCTGTTCCTTTCCAAGGGGGTTAAAGTCTCCTGCAGGCCAGTAGGTCACTGCCCTCTTCAGTGTGACACTGAACAGAAAGGTGAAGTACTGTCAGCGAAAGCTTTGCTGTTGATTTCAGCTAAACCAGGGCTTCATTCCATATGTTTCATCCACTCTTAAATTCTAGGAACACTTATCTATCCTAAGAAATTTCAATGGCAAAAACATTTGACAGGCATGTAAATCCAGAAACTTGGAATTTGGGGTATTTGGAGACTGATTCTGGAAATCTGGTTCTACATTCACAAAGATGTTGTTAGTCTGTTGTGGAAATCTCCATCATGTTAGTTCCTGATTTTATCTCTCCCCAAAGTCAAGTGCAACATCTCTACAGATCACAGAAGGAGAATATAGTAACTGGCAAGCAATGAGTGAACCCTGCCTTGATATGCTCTTTCTCATAAATCACCTTTGTTTCCATACAGCCTGAGGAAAAGTCTATTGAAATCAGCATATCCTTGCTTTGGATCGAGTCCATAATCCCTTTTTCTCCTGCTCCTTTTCTTTTGGGCTGAAATGTAACATTTTGCTTGAGCACTGCAAGGGTGGCCAGCTGAAGAGATGGAGCCAACAATAGAAGTGTCATGAGAATACATGAATGAGACATGTATATTCATAGAAAGATTCATTTTTAAGCAGAATAGCAGAGCAAAGACGCACCAGTTGCTCTTACACACTGATAATTTACACATTTTACACATTATTACTTTCCTGTTCTAAAGTAAAAATGTAGTTACTATAGCAACTGGTTTGTCATATGATCAGATTGCTATTTTTAATATCACTCAAAGATACATATTCACATGCATAATATATGGACTGCTCATGAGGCCTGAATATACATACTATCATTTTTAAGCTTAAAATTGATAATTCTTTCTAATTTCCTTTACACTCTAGATTTGTTTTATTAGGCTATATAGTTGAAGACTGATTGGGATAGTAAATTGCTCCTTACAGCTACTGATAAACTGGTGATTTTTTTCCTTTGTGGTGCAGGAGATTAGAGGTGCCCATCAAGCTCAGAGATCACTGGGGGAGACAACCACGGCACGGCCAAGGGCTTGGACATAACCACTGTCTTTGATTCCTTGGTATCTGTACCACCTGCTGTCAATTTACTTTCATTATTTTTGTGTCACGCTCATGAGACAGCTCAATTTTTGGGTGATCTATGCCGAATGAATCAAGAAGACTTCCCAAAGAACAAATTTCTCCTCTCAGTTTAACATATATAACGTTTCTGAAAAGATACAGGCCGGCTGCAATGGAGATAAATAAGCTGTTTCAAAGTATCTCTGAAGCCTCTGTATCCGAGAGCTGCTTTGATGTCTTTCTCTTTGCCACTTACCTGAATTTGTCAAATAACAGATTTTCCTTTCAATGGTAAAAGTGAGTGTAGGAGAAAGGGATGTTGAAGGAAAAAAAGGAAAAAAAAAAAGCATTAAAAATAGTGGAGGGGGTGGAGCCAGGGAGATAAAGCTTTTGCTTCACTTCTGCCTAATGCCTATATTACTCACAATTTGAGGGGACAGGAAAGGAGAGGGAGAGTCCTGCTGAATTTGATTCTCCCATTGATTTGGAGTTTGTTTAGAGTGGAATACGCTGTGTGCTTTGTAGGTTGCACCAGCCCACAGTTTGTTTTGAAAGTTAATACAAACCATTACTAGTGTTTCGA
The DNA here is from genome assembly GCA_013398735.1 of Nothocercus julius. NCBI lineage: Eukaryota > Metazoa > Chordata > Aves > Tinamiformes > Tinamidae > Nothocercus > Nothocercus julius. The sequence continues at coordinate 9,738,211 of VZSV01000007.1, read as the reverse complement.
AACTATTAACCTTAAACTTTAGCCTTAAAATATCTTGGGCTGTAATTGACTGGAAGGAGGAGATCCAGTCCAAATTATTTCAACCCTTTTGCTCCCTGTGGAGAGAATTACATTGGCAAGACCCATTTTTTCACTGGATGGTGGATTTAGCCAGCATCTACTCTGATATATGGGACTGTATGGTTATACAGTACTCTTAACACTCAGCTTCATCTTCATCTTGTGCTATAGCCTTCAGTAAATTTGTCTACAGCATAATCCTGAATTCTCAAAAGTAACTCTGTGTTACTTTTATGCCACAAGAACTTGAATCCTTTAAGTAAGCAACATAATTCACTCTTTTATGGATAATGGAGATATTAAGGTGATGAATGTGGAGTAGTCACAAGTCAGAAAGAAATACTTGTGGTATTGTTTCTCAGTGTCAGGAACCTAAAGATGAGGTCTAGTCTCAATATCTCGCAGGAAAAAAACAGATCTCTGTCAGCAGGTTCACACCAGCCATGGAGTCCCCAGTACATGGCAGGTGCTGTCACCAGAGCTTGTGCTGACTGCCTGACTGTGCAGTTCATTAGTGAGTGTGGGCTTCAAAACGTGGGCTTTCAATTCACTGGAACTTGGGTCCCAAAAGATAGTATCTCTCTCTTGGTGTCCTACTACCATAGCAAGTACCCCACACACCACTGAGCTTCTAAGATGCTTATTCTTAAATCTTTATAAAGGCACGGTAGTTACAATGCGAAGAGACTGAATAAAATTCTTCGCTTTTCTGACTTCAAAAAAGCCCAAAAGTTGGCATTCCGAGAGGTCTTCAGCTTGGGGCTTAAAAAGGGTTCACCCTGTTCAGAGGTTAAATGTCTTGGACAAGTGAAAAAGATCTCATTCTCGATATTGGCTCAGCATCTTGGCATGAGGAATTTATATGTAATTATCTGAGCTGGAGCGTAGAAACAGGATGAAATCCTTATATAAATCCAAGTAAATACATAAATCAAAATTGCTATCCTACAAAGATCTGTTTCTATTTCTATGCTATTATCATGGCACACAATGAAAAGCTTCATTATCTGTTTGCATCAACACTCTCACAGGCCAGAATGCTTTTTCACTTTCTGCTGCCATTATGTTGTATTATGTGCAGCAATGTCATAGCAACCCAAGATAATACAAGTACTGTAGCACAACAATGTAGTATTTTTTGGCTTTTGTTTTTAAATGAAACAGAATACTGCTACCCACTCTATGTAACGCAATCCACATATACCAAAGATTTAATGCAATGAACAACAATTAACAAACCAACATTGCTTATTGCCACGCAAGCATTTTTCTCCTTTGCATACCAAATGTTTAAAATAACTAAAGGCTATAATTACACTGTTACAAAGGTATGAGCAGAATACACAGCACTGTAGCACATAGGTTTGGTCTATGTCACCAGGCACTTATTCACATTTGATCTAACTGGAAACATGTCTGAGAAGTTTGGGCAACAGAAATGCAGCTATCACATCTGAACTGGGTTGTGTCTTGAATGAAGAGGGTAAAGGCTGATGATCACCTCTTATATGTCCTATTTATAATCAGGCTTTATGAGGATAACCAATCAAGGCATGTGTGAAGAGTAAAATGACATTTTAGGCACTCACCTGAGACAGTGAGCTTGGAGTGCCTGCTCTGAAATATGAAGTGATTATTGTCATCTGTACAGAGAACAGTGACCTTGCTGGAATAACATATTTAGATAATCACATGCAGAAAAATATAACTGAGTGGCATGATCCAAACCACCAAACTTTCCTCCTGTGGAATTAGCTGGTTCTTGCACTTTCTCATGCTTTGAGGATGATGAGAAGTGCCAAGAGCAGCGCTCTGCTTGTGAGCACACTGGAACACTTCATAGAGAGCGGGTATTGCTGGGGCCTTTGTTTTCATGCCTGGTATCTAAAACCCAAGCTCAGCAAGAGAGATCATGCTAGCAGGATAGTGAGGGAACAATTTTCAAAAATATAAATAGTTTTTCTTCTTTTTTCTTTCTTTCCTGTGCTGAACAATCTCTGTTGTGTTGGATGGGGACCAGACGACAACCATTTTGCACACTCTGCCTTATAATCTCTTTGGAACTTGATTTAGGTATTGTTAAGATTGGTATACAGAACTGCTGACCTGATGCTTCAGATGTCAGAGAGGAGGAGGCAAGAAACATGTGCAGGGAAACAGGTAATGACTGTAATAGTCCCCTAACCCTAGCCACAGAAATGTGTAAATCCCCTCAGGAATCTGGCTTGTATGAATGCCGAGGCTCTGCTGACCCCTGTATGTAGGAGTGGATGAGGGTGGGAGAGAGAGAAAGAACATGCTTGGGACAGCTTGGGACAGAGCCACGGTTAGGATTTCTGTGAGGCCCCAAGGAAAAGCCCATCTAGGTCAGCTGGTGTTATCCACAACAGACTTAAAGATATATGTATGAAAAGACAAGCAACGGCCCATATCCTGCCAAAAATAAAAATAAAAGAATAAACCCCCTGAGGTCACTTGATCCTTCTGCATCTGTGACACAGGATATAAATACGTTCCTGTAAACAGAATTAGATGCTACATACCTAACTAACATGATTTTTTTTTTTTTCTAAATGGCCTTATCTGCAAGATGTCCAAATTGCTGGATAGTTTCTTGGATTGAAAGTGGAAATACATTTTCTAAATACAGTTAAGCCACAAGATTATTTCACAACCATTTAAGAAGGGCTCATTTTCATAGTGTAGATGAAGCCAGAGTTAATTAAAACTAGTCACTGGAGACAGCAGTAAGTAACTCACCTTTTTTTTTGTCATTGCTTGTGCTAAATAGATTGCAATTACTCCCCCAGTAATACTGTGATAACAAAGTTTAATACACAAAAAAGTATTAACAGCATCAATGATGCATCATAGGAGAACAGTAACTAGAGGAAAAATAAGGCAATGCATTTTTGTTCAGATCTGGAAAGAGAAGATTTTTCCTAGTAAAGAAATGTATTTTTGATGATGTTTTCTAAACCAAGAAAGACTGGAAACATTCAAAAAAAAAAAAAAAGCCTTAAATAGTTTTACAGTTGCACACATCTGCATTATTTTATATATATGTTTATAGTTAGGATGTATTATTTGAACAGGCAAAGGTCTTTCCTATCGACAAGTAGACAGGGCCACAGTTATAGAAAACAGAATAAAATCTATTGGTGGTTATTCCCTGCGGGGATTTTATTTTATTTTAT
>VZSV01000007.1:9710978-9732722 GCA_013398735.1 Nothocercus julius | reverse complement strand
AAAAAAAAAAAAAAAAAGAAAAAAGAGAGAGAAAAAATATGTTTTTTTTTAATTTTCAAAATTCTTCTGGGCAGAATCAAATCATGGTATGCTTCTGAGGAAAGGGAAAAAAATCTAGAAAATTATATATTATATACAGAATTACTTTGCAAATGTAGTTATTGGTCTTTCAATTAATAGATGCTAAAATAAACTATAAAAAGAAATAGATTTAAAACAATAAACAGATACAAACATAAAAGATAACTTTGAAGTCCCCAAAATATGGTAACAACTACAATGTTTAAGTTTACAAGCACAGCTTATTTTCTTACATCAAACATTCAGAAACTTTAAAATAAAGTTTTTATTGTATAGAATAATATATATGAGTTACATTCTGCTGCTATGGAAGCCATTTCTCTGTTATTATCAGAATTTGTAATTTAATATTTTCTGCTAAACAGCGAGTCTTATATTCAACTGGAATATTTACTATAAGAATCAGTAGATTTTTTTTTCTTGTTAAATTTTGCATTTTGTATTGCTTTTCATACACATTGTCCACTATTTATCATTTTTAGAAGTTTTCAGCTCCTGTTCTGAAATGCTTCACACTTCAGCCTTCTCTCAACTGTGCACATTCCTGAAAGTTTGAGGAGAAAAAATTAGATTTCTTTTTCTAAATTTTTGAAGTGGAATAAATGAAATTTGGTAGCACATTAAAATCGAATACTCTAAACTCTGCCACAAATACCCTACATGACTATATTCAAGTCACTTAATCTATTTTTGTGTGTGTATGTGTTCCTGTAGGAAGCAAAAATACTCAGATACTTGCTGGTTGCAATGTTTTTCTCAATTTATATGTAATCTCACAGTTCTTCCAAAATCTATGAAGTCCTGAAAAGGAAGTGAGTATAGAAAATTTAACCATCTATTTCCATTTGCATCTATTTCCCAAATTCCAACCTTCCATGTCCAGAAGACTTTAGTTTGAAATAAGATACTCTCTGCACACCAGTTTTGGAGAAACTTGCAAGTGGAGTATAAACAGTATGGCAGATCATGAGCAGAACTTTGGAGGTACCTCTGCCTGCCCAGGATGAGGTCAAAACTGTTCTTTAATTTCCAGGTGTAATCCTTCATGCAGCCTTGTTTATCTCCTGCAGGACACAGTCATCATGGCCCACAGGACGTGGGACACGGACGGTGCCTCCTGTGGCCACCTACGCTCTTCTGACTGCAGCACCTACCAGGAGCTTCCCCCTTCCATGCAGGGCATGTGCTCGTCTTCCAAGCTGCTTGCTGGCTTTATACACAACACTGCTGGTTGTTTCGACAGTTTAAAAATATAGATATATATGTATATCACCATATCTTTGACTTGCCATTGAACATGTCAGGAGCTGGGCCATCTCGCTTCAATGAAGTGCTTTTCCTTTTATTGCTAGGCCTCTAACAAGATTATTGAAATGATTCAACTATAGTCAAGCTGCAGGTATGGATACTTGTTGAAAGTAAATAATAAAAGCATTTTATCAGAATTGCTGTCATTTTCCTGTTGAGGGATATGTCTGTTTCATAAGTACATTTTTATGTGTGCCTGCCTTATGTGAACCTACTCTAATTTAGTTATACTGATAGGTACAGTTGTAGCTTTCTTCCTAACAATATTAACAGATGAATAGGGCAGTCATTCTCAGACAGCAATTTGCTACAGCTACAGTCAAAGTGGATTGGTTTGAGATTGCAATCTAGTAAGAAGAGTTCTTTTTTATTTTTGCCGTTACTTTGTTGTTGTTTTTTAAGCGGGTTGCTGGAATCTCTTAGTTTTGTTTCCTACAGTAATTTGAGATAAAGACTCAACCTAAAGAAAATTAAATGGGGGTCAAAAACATTTATTATGAAAAAGTTAGGGGTAAAGTACAGCCTACAGATGCAAAACTAGAGAAAGAGAATCACTTCTCTCTGCCTTGAAAGCTTTCTATAAATTTAAAGCCTGATCAGGCAGTTGTCCAGTATACACACGTATTGTAAAAGCCATTTCTGGAAGATGACAGCTAAGGAGAACTAGAAAACAAGTGAGTACCTCACTGCATTTCAGTATGAGGAGAGGAACCCATGCCTATGGATCAGTATTTGGAGATGCAGAGAAAACAGGCACGCTTTTGAACATTAACAGCCTTTGTAGCCAGAATCAAGAAGAAACTAGCTTCTGAGAAATCAACTACATAAGTCGATCATTATGCTCAAAATACCAATTCTATAAACCCTGCTCAGATGCTATCAGCACCTAAAAGCATCTAACCTCCATCCGAGCAGTGCACATCCATCCTTGATGCCAAATACGTTTGAACGGGACCTATTTCAATCACATTTGACTAACAAACAGTGATTTCAGATACATGAAGTTCCACCTAGAAATTGGTAGCATGGTACAGGAAAGATGTCTGAAGAGATCCCCAACTAAAGGAAAGCTGCGAGCAAGCTACCTGTGATGTTTCACCTGGCTAGCAAGGCAAAAACTGCCACTGGCCCTGAGGGCTCCTCCAGCCCTCCCTGACCCTTCTCACCTCCCTGACCTTCCCCAACGCCCAGCTCCAGGCCCCATTTCAGCCCAAGTGTCTAGGGCATAAAGGGCAGGGTAATGCAGAAGGCATGTGAATGGGATCTGAGGATTTTGCAAAGAGATCAAACTCAAATATGCCAGGATTCATGAGCTCGATCTTCCCAGCTCTTTAGACATTCAACTTCTAGTCCTGAAAACACACACAGATCTTTGTATTTACTCTCACGTGCCTGTCCTAGAATTTCTGAGGCCTCTCCCCTCCATAGGTATGAGGTATCCTTGTTGCTTGAATACCTACCAGGTAAGCCCTGTGGAGCTTTCTATCCAGTGCTTCCCTTGCTGTAGCTTTACCAGAGGAGGAGGAAGTCCATGCAAGTCTTTATCAGCACCTACTTGAGCAGGATTGATTATTCCATGTAGCTGAGTCACACCCACTTTTATTCTATTTTGAATGGGAAATGAGTTAAGACAACAAGTTAAGACAACACTGAATAGCTCCTAAGGAAATCCCAGGAGATTGTTCTTCATTTTCTTCTCAGAGAAGCAAGGGTCATACTGACACCTCAACAGGAAAATTCCTTTGTGCATGGCAATCTTTCTCTTTGTAACCCTTATCACACATGAGGTATCTGGGGGCGGGTAGGAGGGGATGCACACAGCCTCTGTGTGATAAGAGTTACAAAGAGAAGGATTCCTATAAACAAAAGAATTTTCTTGTTAAAGAAATAATGACCTTCTGTTTCTGGGTCAGCAGTCTCAAAAGGTTAAATATATTGAAAATGAAAATAAACCGATCAACATTAAGATAAGACAAACACTGAATTAACATCTTTTCTGCACACAAATTTCCACTGATAACAGTTGATATGAGTCAGACTGTTTACCCCATGTACTTAAGCACTTTTACTCTCTTTAATTTTCTACATACCTGTTCTTAGCTTGTAAAATCCAGGTAGTGGGAAATATTTCCACAGTCTCCTTTCCCTCAATTTGTGAGGAAACAGAAATGAGAGTCAAATCATCCCAGAGTGATTTTGGATTATGAATATTATTACAGTGTGGTAAAAAGGAAATAATCTTTTTTAGTGTTTGCACCTGACAGTGAAAATCAAACTTCCAATAACTGGAACCTGGAAATACTGAGGTGTTTCAACTACTTCCCCATCTCTATCCCAAGAATGTTTGCAGAAACACAGACAAAATCTGCACATCTCTTCTTCTGTTCCTAATCTCTGCAGGGCAGAGAAATCTTAAAGGATAAAGGAAAATGGGTGAAAATCATTGAGTGTATCAAAAGTTCCCTTTAGCAACTTTATTTTTATATATAAATCGCTTGGTTTTAGTAAGAAAAACAAATAAATAAACAAAAAACCTTTTCCTCACACTTATCTCCATCTTTCTCTCCTCTTAAATAACTCCATGGAGAAGAAGGATAACCAGTCAACTCTGAGGAAACACCTACCCCCAAAGGGAAGATTTGATTAAATTTATTTTCATAAAAATATTTCATGGAAATAATAATTCCATCCCAAATTACAGAGGAAGGGCAGAGCAGTGTTGCATGAGCTCAGAGACCTGGTATGATGCAGACCCTGTAGAAAAGATTCCCAACAAACCTCACTCAAGAGCATCAAAGAAGAAATGACCCATTTAGCAAGCACCGGCTTCATTCATCTTCACTGGAACTGGCAAGAGTTTTTCTATCGGCTTCCACAGAGCCAAAATTTCTCCCTGCGATATAAAATCCAGCGAGGCACTGTTAAACACTTTTGAAAATCTGCCATTTCTCATGAAAGCAGACATAGTAGGAGGTGGGTTCCCCCCTTCTCTTCCACAGAGGAGGGAAGCTCCTAGCACTGTTTGTAATATATCCAAACATCTTCTTCAAACAAAATATTTCCCTCATGAAGCTTCTCAGCCAAAAATCTGGAGGAAACGCTGGTACAATTTTCCCTCTGAGCTGATGGTTCTTACTGGCAAAAAAAAAAAATAGAGAGTAAAGTTATATAATGGGGAAACACCTTGACATCAACAATATGGGATTTCAGAGGGGGAAAGGAAGCACTTAGTTTGAAATGCTATTGTTTCTAGAATAAATTCTTGTATTTGTTGACATGTTTCTACAGAAGTGCCAGGAGTATATAAATTTTTATGTATGTGTGTGGTAAAAGGCTAAATAATTGTAGAAGACTATTTATTTTACTCAGGCGGATTAGACTCAGATCTCTGGCAGGGACTTTTGTTCTCCTATCACACAGTTTTTAGCACAGAGGAGTCCTGAATAGTACTAGGGACTCCCAGACAGTGTAGCGGTATAAATTAGACCTTACTCTTCTTGGCCCATTTCATTTTTCTTTTTTTTTTTCTCTCCAGTCTGCTTTGTTGGTAAGGCTTTTCCATCCTTTTCTTTCTCGTTGATTCTTAATGCTCTATTGCTCTTCCATTTAAGTCAAAGTTTTCTTTAAACTCATGAAGACAATTTGCAGCACTTTAGAAACCCAACTCCATTTGCCTCTCCACTTATGGGCGTCATACAGACAGCTGTTTACTGTCCTTTTCTAACTGGAGTGGACAGAATAAAGAGATGACAGAGACAAATGTTGATGTTTCCATCCCTTCTGAAGTAAACATTTCTCTAAGTGAGCTGGCCTGGGAGCAGCAGAGATAGCAAAGCCTTTTGCCCTACATGTGTCCTACAGTCCACACTGATAGCCCCCCACAAAACTTCCAAGAGTACCTCCAGGTCCTAATTCAAGTCCTCCCAGTTATTACCAGTCCCCTCATTTACCAAACAGAGGAATCAGAGATAACATAAGTGGTAACCTTTTGTTAAGTAAACATATAACAATTAGATGACCAATATACACCTTTTTTGGCTGCTCAGCTCTACAGGACCCAGATGTGGAACTCACCCTCCAGGCACTTGGTAGAAGCATAAATTTTGGCTATCCTCTTCTACCTGGTTGGTTATTTGCGTGGGTTTGGTACCTCCCTATCTTGGAAGGCGATGTTGGTAGAAATTGCTCAATATGCTCAAATAGTTGGAGGTAGGGGCAGGACTAAGACTTCCTGATTGCTTAAACCATTATACATAAAGCTAAAAATGCCTACTATCAAAATCAGCGTTTAAAATACATTTTATCCACCAGATTTTCCATGCAACTGGTTAATATGCCACACAGAGCAGAAAATCTGGAAAAAAAGAAGTTTTCAGACTGCGTTTTTGAGCCCAGCATCTATTTTTTTTCATTTCCACTTTAAACAAAAGAGCCAGTCATATGTAGGTTAATAAAGTGAACACAAGGGAGATGTACCTCCAAATTGGAGCCAGACGGCGAATAACATAGCAGGAATGTACTTAAACCTTGGTACCAGCTCGTGACAAGGTCTGCTCTCTGTCTTAGCCCTTGGATTTTGGAAAAAAATCTTCGGGAGCTAAGAGAAAAACTTTCAACCTGACAAATACTCCTTGGCTGGAAAAGGCTCCTGTTTTAATTCAGCACAGATGTGACTTTTAATGAAAGCATTATGGCTTTGCAGCTGCATGGATGATACAAGCCTTTTTAAAGGAATAAATGACTCAAAATGCTTTATTTTCGCTGCGTCATTATGCCTGACCTTTGCTGGGGCACAATCCTAAAACCAGCTACAATGCTGTTTATGGTTACCTGTCTCCTATCCCATCTAATCTTGTGAGAAACGGGACAGCCTGACTCCTGCTAGCTGAGAAAAGCGAATAGTCCCTATCTCCTAGATGGGACTCAGCACTTTGGAGGATTAGGTGCCTGGTGAAAATAGAGGACAATGGTAAACAAAAAGGAAAAATCCCGAATGGACCAAACAGCTAACAGCAGAGAAATCCCGAGCTACATTAACATAGAGTTACTAGGTAACTAAAAACTAGATCAATGTGAAGAACGCTAATACCTCATTTATGATAATCATTCACCAGAAAGGAAACTGAATCTAAAAACTGTTTGGCTAGCATTCAGGCACCTAGTTAACACAGGCATGGGGGTAAATCATAAACGTCATTTCTTGCCTTCATTTCATGATATCTCCTTTAGCCCACAGAATTAAGACAAGGCAGACGTCTATGCAAAAACATTTATTATACTTAGTCAGATAGTATCAGCTTCATGTCCCCAAACTTCTCCTGTTTGATCAGAGTTGCCTAGTCTCCCTTTATGCAATGACATCTCTGGGGAAAATTCACCTCATCTGTTCTAGGATGGAATAAATCAGCTCATGGAAAGAGCCTGGCTCTTTCTACATAGAGAAACTCATACTAGACAGTTTTCAGACAGCTACATTTAGGTGCAGTGAATCCCACTCTTATTACATAGGACCTCAGTGAGTAATTCAAAGAACGGTAATGAAGATCAAGCAATTCTTTTTCATCTGACAAAATAAACACTATTGTTCTAAACACAGAGCCTCAGATTACTTGCAGATAGGATGTTTTGGTCCACCTTATTTCTTGACCTTGGTTCTGTATGCACATAATTCTGATTTATTTCAGATTTACCACGAAAAAAAAAAATGGAGCCAGCGTGATCAGCATTTCCTCTTTTACCTACCATATGCCATACAGGCATTACCGTCTGCTGGCCGCAGTTCTGCACCACGCACGTGCACATGCCGTGCACGTCATGCTCTTCTGAATCAAGGCCAGACGCATCAGGCTAACCATGATCCACAGTGGACCAATAAACTGAATATTATAAAGTCAAGTTCTACATGCTGACAAATTCAGATTTCTCAACTTGGAGGCTGTTAAGAGCCCAGGTTACAGTCAAATTTGGACTTCCACTGATTATGCCCTACATAATCAGAGTAGGGGTGTGAAGCTTTACATGCTCTTGTTGACTCAGTAAAGCTAAGCTGTTGAAAACTTTTACTGATAAAGTGACCATTCATACAAAACATTGTAAAGCAGCCTCCAATACCTGACCCATGAACATATGTAATGTGCAGACCACATGGGAATAAAATAAAAGCCTTAAGAGAAAACTTTATTTCCAAAGGTAACAAGAAAAGTAAACAGCACGACTCTGGACAACTAACGGGAGAGCCCTAAATAATTTTATTTAAAGGAGAAAAAATATAAAGTTATTACCCTCTGGCAAGTCATCCCAAATGAATTTCATCATTCTTGTAACAACTGTGCTTTCTGACACTTTAATTATGAAGAAACCGTTCCTGGACCATACAATAAGAATAGAGATGCCATAAGTTTAAGTAAAATGCTGTTACCTACTCATTTTGTAAAATTCACAATTACATTCAAATTAAAAAGCATTTCTCTGCAGCAGGATGGAATGAATATTGCAAAAAAGAAATTGTATACAGAGGTTCAGGAATATGCTAATCATTTCATACTTTATATACATATATATGTGTGTGTGTGTATGTATATATCAAGAATGGCATATTGACAACTTTGCAGTTTAATGAGTACTTTTTTTTCCCCCCCATAGTAACATACACAAAATAAAAACTCTTCTTTGAAATGAGAAACATTCAGCACAGCACTATAATGAAGCAATACTCATTAAAACATGGTATATAAGCAACGGATTTCTATTACCACATTATGCCACTCACTTCACTAAAAATGAGTGCTCTATGCATTCAACTAATTTTATTGCTTGTACCTTCTTACTCCCCTTTTAATATTCAAATACCACGTTTGTAATTGATTTGGACAAGTTTGCTCCAGAATAAAGCACAAGCAGCCAGCTCAGTACAATGTTTGCCTCTCACTCCCTCCTTTTATTTCTTTCCTCCTTTTCCATTTATAGTCACAAATCTTTTTTAGCAGTTAGAGCTGATTAGTTGTGGGTTTACTTCCCTTTATGAATTTAACACACACAAAAAAAAATTGTACACAATTTATTTTTGTTCAACAAACACATGTTCTGACTAATGCAAGGTGAACAGTTATATTGGGTGTGACATAGCATACTAGTTCAATTGATAACATTTTAAGCCTGTAAATCAGGTTTTAAATTTGCATGACAAGTATACAGCACATAGGACGTTTAAACTTATGAGTTACTTTACAAATTTATGGACCCCTTTCATTCCTATAACACTAGGAAAACAGGAAGCTTTTGTATTAAAATATTTTGATTCCAAAATGTTGCAATCTCTGTATTTCTCATTTACAGAATCTGTGTTCTTCTGCTATGCAGTAAATTTTGGGGTGGTAAAAGGGCCATGCAGAGAGTGCAGAACATAAAAAGAGACAGACTGTAACAAACCCTACTCAACGTTATCCAGAACGGAGCTGGAGCGCTTTGCTCTACTATTCATAAAGAAAGAAAAATTCTAAAAATACTTCCTTAGGGAGCAGAGCAGACATTTGTAGAACATCTTATACTCAATTCCATTTTGACTGAGAGAGAGACAGAGAGAAATTATGAGAGCTGCAGCAGAAGAGTGAGAGCACAGCAGCAAACCAAGCGTCCTGCATTTGCTCACTTCTCCATTTTCATGCTCAGTGTAGATGAATGTGAAGAAAAAAAGCAATCTGACTAACTGTAAGTAATACGCAGATATTTTTGTCCTATTGGCATTAAGGAGTCACTGAGTCATTGAGTCCCTTACTGTACCTTCTTTGTACAGCTCCTTTAAAAATATATATTCAAAGCATGTATAGGTGTACTAATTTAGATTACATGCAGTTGTATATGCACATACTGACCTGATTTATAAGAACAGTCTTCAGTAAGTACTTAACACCTTGATTCTCCAGCTCAGCTGCACTCAAATGATTTCTATTGGACTCAATTCTCACCTCAGCTTGCTAAAAGACAAAATCTCCTGTTGTTCAGCACACTGATGGCTAATGAAATGCCAAGTAATTAATGAAAAATAAAAGCTAAGGTACCAGACACACTGAAAAACACCAGTCAGCACAACAGGAAGCAAAGTTGAATGAAATCATAATTTCAGAATGCTATTATAAATTTAGGATTGAGAAATAAGACTAGCCTTCTGATTAAGACCCTGTAACAGTACTTAGGACTAGGCACATGATTTGCTTCGTGGCTTTGTCAAAGACTCACTGAACTCACTGTATAACTTTATATACACTTTCTCTTCCGTGACATTTTCCCATTTATGGCATGAGTACATGGATACTCACTTTTCTTCTTGTCCCTCTGTCCTCTTTACTCATCTTCATCTATCTTGTCTATGTGGAGAAAAAGCATTGGAACAGGAGCTGAGCTTTTTTTACTTTTTTTTCCCCCTAATGTCTGTTACATAGCATTTCTGTACTAGTAGGGTTTTCCTGGCACTGTGGTTATCAAAATAAATAGAAAAACAATTTCTCAGTAGCCAAAAACAAATGAAAACACTTCAAATCTTTACTCAACTAAATGGAGAAAAAGCTCTGAAAAGAAACACTTTCCAGGTGCAGTGGTTCCTAGAAGAGTCCTTGTGAGGAAGAGCAGCCAGCAGCCCAGGCCCTTTAAATAAGAGCACTGAAGCAAAGCCCAAGCTGTCTAAAGCTGGTGGCAAACACTAGTTTCCTTCAAGGGTAAGGATTAACTAACTTCTAGTAGGACTTCCCTATCCAAAGAAAATGTGATGGGATATTCTAAGATTTTGAATAAAGTCCTTGCTCAGAACCTCACCACTCCTGAACGACTTTTATAAATATCACCTTTGCAGCTCCATTTCCTGGGATTCCAATAAAATTTGGAGAGAATAACAGAAAAACTCATTTAGATCATAAGAAGATTAACGGGAAGTAAACAAAGAATTTTTTTTAAATATCATTCAGAGCTGCAGGTATCATCCCCTTTAGATTACTAGTCAAGGAATAAATTCCTGAAAGGCAGTAATGAAGTAAAGCAGAGGAATAATGAACTCGTTCAAAGTAAATATAACAGTATCAGTGTAACTGATGGAATGAGGACTGCTTGAGCGGAAGGGAGACTTTGACAGGAGGCAACAAAATATTAGATAAAGGAATGGTTTACTCATAAACCAAGGGATACTTCTGCTCTAGTATCTGGGCAGCAACCTGTAGCTTCTGGCCTTATATTTGCAAGTCTGTGCCTTGCTGTAAGGCTTTTCAAGGTGCATGGCCGTGAGGGGAACTCCCAAGGGAGATATATTTTCTGATGGCAGACTGAAGCGCCCCTTTTTATCAAAAGGAAGGTTTTCTAGTGAAGTAGACAAAAAGCACTTCATTCCTTGAGATGACCTCATACCAGCCTTAAGGACAGACCGCAATATATTTTCTACACAATAAAGGTTTTCCTAAGATTTCTCATTGCTTCTCAAAACTCAGTTTCACCTATAGTGATAGTAGTGGTAGTGCTGGTACACAAAGCAGTTATTCCAAACTCTAGTTTGCCTTTCCCATTGGAAGCAATTAAACCCACTCCCCTCAAAGAACACAACCAAAGAAGCAGTCCAGCTATGATGGGACTGTTCAATAAATTGTCTTTCCCCTGTATTTCCCCAGTACCGCTAAATCAAACTTAGAATCAGCCCAAGATTCCTTTCCTAGGACAAAAATACTATGCATTTCCTAATGGGATACATTAACCAAAACTTATATGATTCCATTATTGGATATATTATTTTATTACTTAATTTAATTTGGCTTGAACAGTTTACTTCTTTAACTAATATACGTTCAAAAATAAGTCTATATATTAACTCATAAAAAGATGAAGTTACTACTTGCATGGAAGAAATTAGTTCAGAAGGACTGGATTTTCTTAAAAACCCATAGCAGGCAGAGGAAGTGATCACTGACCATCCAACTGATCACTGAAACCAACTGAAATTGCACACATCCAAAATATATTATGTATTTTAGGAAAGTCAAATGGATGCCTGCACCCAAAAGCAAGGGCAGAAGCATTTCAGCAGCCCTCTTTCTTTAGCATAATATATTTAAAATTTCAAATTTTTAAATCTGAAGCATAAAAGGTAGCACATCTGAAATTAACTGAGGCTTGAGTATTGTAGGAAGCTTTTCATAGTTTTGGAATGCTCAGAATGACCTTGTCTGAGGGTTTTTTGTTGTGCCCAGTGAAATCCCATCATACCAAAAATCCTGAAATAGGAATGTCCTCTGAGATTTGTGTAGGACTCAGTTCTCAAGAAAAGGAATAATAAAACGGAAATAATCCTAAAACTAAAGAGAATCTACCTTTCAGTGTTGGTTAATAAAGCGATATAAAACAGAACAGGGAAAAAGCAGCTTTTGAAATTACTTAGAAGTTTCACAATATAGTAACATGGCACCCCCAGACCCTTTCACCCAGAAGTTCAATGTGGCATTTTCCTGGTAAAACAAGGTTTTTAGTTTTCCATGTGCAATAATTGTGGAGGAAGTTTGAGTAATTTGCCAAGTTGCACAGAATAATTAAGGTAGTTCTGGAGAGTAACTTCTGATTCCTAATGCAGTGCGTTAGTTACTTTGATTCACTAAGTGCACCAACCCCTAAGTGCTAATTCGAAGCGAAAGTGAAGTGCTTCTTTACGGCAATCAGATTTGCCAAGCAGACAGCATGGAATTTACTATTTATTCAATTTTGTATAAATAATCTGATTGGCACTTATTTTTGTTTTGTTTATGACGCTTCTTTTATCATCATAAAGGAAAATAATCATGTGTTAGAGAAAAGAGAAATGCCAAATTTGACAATGATATTTTTTCAAAAAGTCGATTAGAATTACTAAAGAACAAAACCCAAGTGAGGATCCAGTGGAACTATAGGGCGTCATCTGCTAATCTTAAAACACAAGTGGTAACGCACTAAGATATTAATTATCTATGTTAACAGTACCCAGTTTTCCCATACCACATTTCTAAGTTTTCCTCTACTTAAATATTATGGTTTCGGTAATACCAAACTACAAAAAGATTCTGTAAAATAAATAGAAACAGATAGTAACTAAATATGATCCAATCTTAAATAAGTCTGCACATGCAGTTTTATGTAAGATGAAAAATACATATTTTTTGTTTTTCTGCTAAACATTGTAGCCAGGATTCTTTTTGAACCAAGCTTGTCTTTTGATGATCTCTAGGGCTCATATTATGCAAAACATCAAATTAAGGGCCCACTTTACAAATATATATTCACTTTCGTCCAGGAACCCAAACAATTACAGATTTTTTCCAGAATTTTTATTCTGAACTGAAATATTTTAATTGATAATATCTATGTTGGACTAGAAGGGATGGAGTGACTAGAGACTAGAAAAAAACGTTTTTTTTTTTTTAATCTGTCCCAGTTTCATATTTATTCTCATGTTCCTTTTTAAAAATATTTTCCTTTACTTCTGCAGTATATGCAGCATGTCATATTTCAACACATTAAATATATTAATATATGTGTGTGTGTGTGTGTTAATAGATCAATACCCAGAAAACACTTGTTCATAATGCATTACAGATGGCTCTCCTCTAATTATTTACACATTGCTATATGGAGGCTATGATGCTAACTGCTTTGATGGCTCTTTGAGTTACTGTTTTGATGACTCTGGATAACTTTGAAGCATTTCAAGGTGAGTCTGTTTTCCACTTACAAGCCCTCCCTTGTTCTTATATGCGTGCTTAGCATATGAATTGGAGGATTTCTATTTACAGTCCTGAAACTAAATGAACAACATCCTATATTGGACAATCTAAAGGGTATACTAACGTATGTTGTTTGTTTATCCTTTCTGTACTTGACTAGTCAACTTAGTCTTATCTTTGTAAACTGTTTTGCTCAATAAACTGTCAAAACATTTCAGGAATAAAACTCACATCAAACCTCTGATCTATGTTATTCTAAAATAATTTAGTGAAAGCTTAATCCTTTATAAAATCATCTTTCTTTATCTGAAATCTTAATTTATATATCAAAAGGCAATTAGATAATAAAATTATTCTATTTAATTTAATTGAAAGGAGATAACAGAATATTATTAATCAGTAGTAATAAAAACAACTGATTTTAACATTAAGAATTGTTTTCCAAGCACATTCACTTTTTAATATGCAGTTTTCATTTCTCAGCTATATCTATTTAATCATTAGATTGAATAACATCTTTTGATCTATTTTCATCTGTTCCTGAAGGAAGAATGATATAAGTCAGAAGAGTGAAGCTGATCAGAAATGGCCTTAGAAGAAGAGCGGACTTTTTATAGATTTAGGTGGAAGAAGGCTTCTGCAAAAAATTCTTCCAAATTACTTTGTTCCTCTAAGTCAATTTAATCCTTTGGAGAAGATATTTTCTGGAGTGACCTCCATGAACCTTCAAGACCAATGCAATAAAACACTAAAAGACCTAGAGATTAGAAAGGAGAGCCTTGAAACTAAAAAGAGTCTTCCTCAGGGCTATAAGTTACACCAACAGAGTGAGAATGAATCCCAGTGGGAGGGGAAGATCCTGTATCCCTAACATTAATTATCTGCTTCGTAATCTACTCCCATTATAATCGTAATACTTTCCAAATGCAGTTCTCCTTTCTCATGCCTGCAGCAATATGCATTGTCCCCTACTTGACAAAAACCTTCTTTGTTTGGGGAAACTATGTAAACTGTGTAATAGCCTTTAAGAAAAGAATTGAATCTTTGTTGTGTTTATAGTACTTATTTCTCTTCAGTGTTTTATACAAATGATTTCCCCATAGAAACTGCATGGATATTCCAATGGCATAACTTAAGAAATGCCAAAGTGTATCATTAAATAGTGCTTTATTTAGCATACAAATTTGCCCATTATAAAGGTCTTCATTAATCATGTGTTCATCATGTGTTCACTTTTTCTTATTTAAAAAATGAAGAAAATCATTTTTGAGTTATCGGATACAACTAAGGACTTGCTCAGAAATATCCATAAGAAACACAATCATTTTAACTGTAGCCAGGTGTGCTGCATATGTTTAAAAGAGATGAAGGATTTATTTATTCTCACACAAAAATCAAAAGAAAAAAAAAAAAAGAAAAGAAAAGAAAAAAGTTTGCCTCCATGTCATAACTGGAGCACTTATGCAACACAAGCTGCAAAGTGCACACTTACGCATAAGCTTGTTGGATGGTCTACAGTCATTTTCTGTGCTTTACAATCCTATACCATACTCTGCCTGAAACCAAACAACAGGTTCCTGGGGTAATGACAATATTCTGTGGTCTTTGGTTGCAAAAGACCTTCCTAGAATCCAAATCAAGCCAGCGTTGCCTTGTTACTCTCTGTTACTGCCCATACACTGGTAGGAACCCCCTTTCCCACTGCCTGTTGATCCTTTATCTAGAAAAAGAGAAGGGTGTTTCAGAGAAGGTGATAGGACAGAAAATGCAAAGCTTTAACTTGACAATATAGTCAAGCTTTATTTTTACATATGTTTTATGTTTCTATCTATGGTCTACAGCAACTTAGAGGCTTGCATTGTGGGTTTTTTTATTTGTTTTTTGTTTTGTTTTTAACTGATATCTTCCCCTTTTCCTAGAGGTGGAAAACTGTAAGAATGCAAAAATCCCTGCAATTGGCATTGTTGAATACAATCAAGGAAGGCCTGAATCAAGAATGTTTCTAATTTGTTCCATAGTCAATTTGTATCCTTCTATTTTGCTTTGAAATCATTTTTTTTTCCTCAAAAAAAAAAAAAAAAATCACATTCCTGTCTTTAAGGTTTGTTGCTTAATTTGTTAATACTTATAAAACACAGAAGAAAGGTGGCAATAGTGCAATCATTTTACATTAAACAACCGCAGAAGAGTAAATGAAGTGGATTCACAGCATTCAAGCCCTTCATTTGTAAAATGCTCTTTTATCCTAAACACCTGCATCTTTCCTGAAGCTGAGGCAGCATTTTGACTTAAAACACGACATTAGAAGCTCTAGTGCATTATCACTTCAGATCATTACAGCCACCTGATTCTGGGTGTCAATTAATGTTATTACCACCTAATCAAATGCCTCAGTGTAAACTGTGGGTTACATCCTTGGCTTAGTATACAGCTAGGGATTCCCAATCGAAGAAAATAAGCTGTTTACAGCTTAGGGCAGTCCACAGAACCCCCAAATACTGGACTAGTTTTCTAAGCTAGAGAGGGAATAAAGAAAAGGCTGCGAAATGTGTTTCAAGAGTTAAATTTCATGAGCAAACATTCAAGAAAAGAGTTAAATCAAGAGTCACTTTTAATTTGCTATATTCAAAGGCAGCAGAACAGTCAGGACCTTCAGACTTCAGATCTCATAAGCATGAGACTTCAGGTCTCATTTAGCCCTAGGGGTGGCCGTCAAAGGTATGGGAGCCCAAGTCGTGTTCTCCTCTATCCTACAAATGAGGGGAATGGATGCAAGGAGAAGGCGGATATCACAGATTAACAACTGGCTGCACCACTGGTCTTGGCAACAGGGTTTCGGCTTCTATGACCATGGGACTCTGATGGCCACCAGCTAGTGGGGAATGACGGGAACCACCTCAGCAAGAGGGGCACACGTCTCTTTCCCAAAAGGCTGGCCAACCTGGTGAGGAGGGCTTTAAACAAGGCAGGAAGGGGGAAGGGGAGTGTCACGCAGACAGGGCAGTCAGCACCACGCAGCCAAAGTCAGATGGCATCCGGCAGGAGTATGGCAGTGGGGAAGTGAGGATAGGAGACGATTATAGAGGGTCCTCTTTCACCCCTCCCGGGAGACCTGCAGGCTCCATTACTTCCCTTAAATGCCTGTACACCAATGTGCGAAGCATGGGGAATAAGCAGGATGAACTGGAGATCTGAGAGGAGACCTGATTAGTGTCTGTCAGTACCTCAAGGGAGGCAGTGAGGAGGATGGGGCGGCCTCTTCTCAGTGGTGGCCACTGATAGGACTAGAGGAAACGGCCACAAACTGAAGCACCAAAAGTTCCACAGGAACTTAAGGAAGAACTTCTTTCCTGTGAGGGTGCCAGAGCCCTGGCACAGGCTGCCCAGGGAGGTTGTGGAGTCTCCTTCTCTGGAGATCTTCCAGACCCGCTTGGACGCAGTCCTGAGCCACCTGCTCTAGGTGACCCTGCGTGTGCAGGGGGGTTGGACTAGATGATCTCTGGAGGTCCCTTCCAACCTCAAGCATTCTATGATTCTATGATTCTGTGATAACATCATTATATTGAGGCTAACTGACTTCCTGCTCTGTAAAAATACCCTCAAAGTTGCTGCTGGGCGTTTGAATTGCATCTCCAGATGTCCTTCCAGCCTCAATGATTCAGTGATTGTTTGGACA
This sequence comes from Nothocercus julius, assembly GCA_013398735.1. Classification (NCBI taxonomy): domain Eukaryota; kingdom Metazoa; phylum Chordata; class Aves; order Tinamiformes; family Tinamidae; genus Nothocercus; species Nothocercus julius. The sequence goes on along the minus strand of VZSV01000007.1, from coordinate 9,715,934 downwards.
TGGGTTTAGCAGTCCAGGTGGTGAGAAAACAATTATGAGATACAAGTAGCTTCTTGCACCTTCTTTCTTGTGACTGGCCGTATGCCAAATCCAACATCTCTCCCCTTTCACCTTCACCAGAAAACACCTTAATCAGCAGTTTGTAATCTAAGTTGTCATCTTTTGAATTCTTCCTATCCTCTTTGCAAGGGTTAATGAATATTCATGGTAAGAGAACATAAATACAGAGCATGGGTTTACTATGCTGAACAGAAAGACCAGACACAGAAATGCTAGCCTTTGCTATAATTACAGCATGACATAAAATATACACTGTAACAAGAATTACAACTCAGGAAATTTCGTATTTCTTCCTTTGATAGTATTCTGCTGGCTAAGTCATTTTTTTTGGCCCAGTAATGGGCAGCATCGCACCTCCAGTCTGTTATAGCCTGGTGCTTACGGCATTCTCCTGAAAGTTTGCTGATAGAGTTTAATATCACCTCAGGAGAGTGAGGAGGAAGTTAAACACAAGTTTCCTATCCCCTAAGGTACCACTCCAGTTGCTGAAAACCTGGGTAAAGAAAAAAGCAGCAGCAATTCTTTCTGCAGACACGAGCATTGATGGTAGTATGAGCTTTTCCATGAGATCTGACCTGGCTGAGCAGAAAGTGGATCAACTTTGTTCTATAAATCCTGATAGGGCACAAGCTGCCATAATCAAATGATATAGAGAGCTAATAAAGTTGATTTTTTTTTTGTTTGTTTGTTTTTTGTTTTTTTTTTTTTTCCAGTTTAAATTCATTTGAAATTTCAGATTAAAAGATATAACAATTTTTATGCCATATTCTTTGTCCTGACAAAGGACAAAGCATGGAAGCATAAAGTCTAAATCCTGTATCTCATGCTTTAGCTAATTCAATGAAAATGCTCTTGCACCCAGACTTGGTCCAGATCAAATTAACAATTGCACAAGTGACGAGAGCCAATACCTTGTTCTGAAGGGGAGTAAGTGCTTCTCACAGGCTCAGTGGAGGTCATCCTATTAATCCACTTTGACCAGACTTTGAAAATCCTGTAGTGTAACAGTACACTTCTCTGCATCTGATGAACTATCAGGTTGTCCTGCACACTAAGTTATCTGAATGTAGATTCAATGCTTCCAGTATCTTTTCAGCACCTCCTTATTTTTGGATGGGAATTCAGCTGCAGTGACTGGGTCTGAATAACGTGTTGGGTTAGTTTTAATCCTGTCACACAATATGCAATCATTATCTGATACATTATTCGAAATCTTTGCAAAATACACTTGAGAAATAAGTTATCTTACAAATGATTTCTGAAGAATTTCTTTTCTATTATAATTAAAGCCCACTTTATATAAAGTAAGCATCTTATTTCCTTAATTATTTTCAAACAGTTCCTGAATGGTTTATGCATTTATCCCCAAACACACCAGCCTGTTATTCCCCAAAGGAATGTAACATATGCTGAAAAATAATTTTTTGAATATCTAAATGATAATTATTCTTTTCAAATATCTATTTACTGACTAAACTTTGCACTGTGAATTAAGCATGGGTAAGGAAATGGCCTGGTATAAGAAGAAAAGAGCAATTGCATAACACAGGCAAAGGCTGATTTATGATATGGACTGATCATACTGCCAGGCCTGCACTACACGTGTTGCATGCCATGTCATGGCTGTGTGCAGAAACCCTATACACCTACATCTGCACTTGAGTCTGTTTAACGTCACTGCCTATGATTATTCATCTAGAAAGGTGATGTTCATCACTGGACCTCATTAGGGCTCCAAGTCCTACAGTATCATGTCTCCAAAAGAAGTGCCTGATAAAGTCCATCATCCCCAGGCCTTGGCTGCTGCCACCCTCTAGGTCTCCATGACATTCTTTGCTTATCTGAAAGAGCTGCTTTGAGCGACTTTCTCTCAAGATTAGGGCACAGCTGTACCTTGGGTTTTAATGTCTACTGCTTCTACTCTTCTGTCTGGCAATATTTTTCCAATGAAATATAGACACAAGCATTTATATTTAAATAACATCATGATTATTCTCTTCTGAAAAAATGCCAATAGGCTTTAAAAATAATGGCATTCAGTCCCTGAATAATACCTTTCTACAGATTTGAATATGGCAAAGAAACAATTATATGAGACTTCAGTTTGAATTGCTTACATTTTGTTGCTGTATTGCATGTGACAACTAGCTTAATGAAATGAGGAAACAGCTCTTTATTACACAACATCTTTGATTTTTAACAAATCAAATCCTTTCTGGTAAAACATCATGTATCCATTCGGAATCCTAAAATATACTGAGTTGCCTAGAAAATACAGGAACTTTAGCTTTAATAAAGAGAAACATGACAGAAGGCTTTGAGGCTCTATATCTATACATATCTCTCTATATAATGTGTGCCAGACTCCTGCCTAAGTCCCAGTCTAACTACATGAGATCAGTATCTTGATCCTAACCTTCAGGGAAGACAACAGATAGTCATTGCCATATTAAAACTGCCTTCTATGGAGAAACCACCAAAGAAGGGGCATTTGTGTGTGCTAGAGCTCACTGTACATAGATAGGACTATAATGAAGATTTGTGGAATGTGGAGGTTGAACATTTGAAGTGAAGGGGAGGAAGCTGTGGAACCAATGTCCAGAAATGGGTCAGAACGGCTACAGTGAAGCCATTTTGGAGTTTGACTTCTTATTCAAGACTTTTTTTTTTTTTTTTGTCTTGAATGTGTTCCCACTATAACTTTGCCTATGATTTAAGATATATGTACATGCTCAAATTTGTCTCAGCACAATACAACCCGATGATCAGATTGTCTGAGAAAGAAAAGTGAAAGAGCAAAACAGGTATTTTATATGACCAGTATTTTGAAATACCAATAGGTTAGTAATGTAACCTACAGAGAAATGTTCCAACCTTTCTAAAGTTTTGTTTCCTTTTAAGGCTTGAATTGCAGCCTACTGAGGAAGTATGGGCTTGTGGGAATTATAGGTAAAATTCTAACTGTGACTTCTAAGGAAGAATGCAACTAGATCTTTTTAAAGTGATACTAGAAATGAATCCATGCAAAAAAAAATCATACCTTGATGTAATAAAATGTTGGCTGCAGAGTTCTTAAGAGAGTGCTCAAAAACAAACAGAAGTTGCTTAAAACTGGGATTTATTTTTAATGAGTTTCCAGGAACGTTTATGGCATATCTACCCTAGTGACCACAGGTGGATGTCCCTGCTGGGTAACACTTGTCTGCTCCTGAATAAAACAGGAGAGAGCAAACAAACAGAATGGACGAAAGAAAAGGACGAGATTTATGTCAGGATACAGTTAATGAACACCTGCACTTCACAGGCCTGGGTAACTATTTACCACCTTCTTCTCTCCAGATAAATATCATCTAAGAAATTACTCCCCTCTCTCTCTATTACTGAGAAATTAAATGGAACTCTTCAAAAGTGCTTGGAGGCAAACTAGTCTCAGGTTAATTTTCCTTTTTTGTGTGTCAGGAAAATAATCATCATGTGAAGACCTAATTTAAAAAGATTCGATCCTTTGTGCCTTGGTCATGCTGGTTGCTTCACAACAGAATGACTATTGATCTGCACAGGAAGAGTGCCAAGTAAGTAGAGCAGAGAGTTTCCAGCATTAGTGATCCAGCTGCTTGGGATCAGAGAACCCTAACAGCTATCTAATGGGAAATCACCTGTGAAAACCTTGATATGGCCACAGTGAGAGAAAACACAAGGTATTTTTGCACATGGGAGAAAGGTTTCAGCATCCTTTGCTTCACTGCCAGTTCAGAAGCCTGGCCTAGTTAACCAGGCCAGTCTTCCTTCGTTTCTCATTTGTAATAACGAGGCATGCATGGGCTTGCTGAACCTCTGCAAGATATTCATAAGCCCAGCACAAGCCTCCCAAAGAGTTTAAGGGCCTATAATGAATCTTTGACACTTTACAAGCTATAGGTGAAATATATTTGCAATTCACAAGTCACAGCTAACAGAAGCCCTGATGTAGCTTGCACCAAGACTGCTCAAAAGCTAATTTTAGAGCAAGTAGAGAAGGACAGCAGGATAAGTGTATTCTAGATACTGCCTCTAAAATATGTCTAAGAAAATCCTACCTTGGAGCATGGAAATCAACCACTCTCTATTGCACAAAGAAAAACAATTTCAGCAAGGTGAGGCCAGAAGCTCATCCAGTGCTTCCCAGATCAGAAATTTTGACTGTGACATGTTCAGCATACTATTATTAAAATTTGGCACAGGCTAAAATCAATCCCCAGGAGAGCGTACTCCAGGAGGGTGCCCATCAATGCCCTTGTGGTATGAGAAACATGTATACCAACAGAGGAGAAGCTGCTTTTCAGAGATGCCCTCCAAGGACTACTGGGAGTCTGTAATAGCTAAAAGGAAAGTTTAAAGGCTAGAGGTGGAATTCATCTTAATTAGATTTAATTAGGTGTCTAGTCTGAATCAGTCTTCTGGGCATATACTGGGGGCTTATATCCCACTTAGTTTACAGTTCTGATCACAAGCTAGGATGACATCCCCTCTAGAGATGGCTGTTCCTGTTCAATGAGTGTAAATGAAATTTAGACATTAGTCTGGAATAGCCATGGCGTGTCAGACTTGTTTTAGATTAAGACACTTACACTTCGAGCACCCAAATGTGCATGTCTTAATCCCAAGATGAATCCGGTTCTGAACTCCTAGCCCAGCCTAGGAAGACAAATGAAAAGCCACACGAGGAAGAGTCTTCCTCAAGATCTGCAATCAAGCAGAAGTCTGTGTAGTACTTTTTTTTAGCTCTTAAATAATCCAAACTGGTCACTTTCAGATTTTCTTTCTTTCTTTCTTCTTTCCTTCTTTCTTTCCTTCTTTCCTTCTTTCTTTCTTTCCTTCTTTCCTTCTTTCCTTCTCTCTTTCTCTCTCTCTCTCTCT
>VZSV01000007.1:9663116-9691408 GCA_013398735.1 Nothocercus julius | reverse complement strand
GGAGCCCATTGGCCTTCTTGGCCACGAGGACACAGTGCTGCCTCATGGTTAACTTGTTGTCAACCAGGACTCCCAAATCCCTCTCTGCGAAGCTGCTTTCCAGCAGGTCAACCCCTACTCTGTACTGGTGCCTGGGGTTATTCCTCCTCAAGTGTAAAGGTGATGGCCCTTGAAAAAAACTGCGCAGTTAAGTCAGGGCTGTTGCATAAATGACTTGATCAGCAATCCTTCCTTGAAAGCCAATCCTTCTGAAGTTGACAGGAGCTACAGGGAACAACCTTCTCTGCAAAGCAGAACCTCTGTATTGGTATTGGATAGGATGCCAAGGGAAGTTCTCTTTACTGTCTTTAAAGTATTCATAGACTACATTCAGCTTTAATATGTCCCTAAGGCTTAGAATTGTCTAAATTAGTCCAAATAGTCTAAAAATGTAAGTATCACTGCTAAACTTGAATATCATGCTGTCTGGATTGTTTTAATGGTCTTCCAAATGAACATATAATTCACTGTGACACATCCCATATTAATAAAAGCACAAAAATAGTAGAAATACATTTATTATTAAAATAGATACTGAGCAACTCACATAGATAAAAATGTTCTAAAAGTCAAGAGGCATATTTCAATTTCAGATATAAATAAGGGCAAAATGAGGAACATGTTTGCAAGATTAAAACCAGTCTCCACTTTCAAATGGCAGGCATGGACATTGCAGTCCTCCCGAAAGCAGAAATAACTGTAGACTGGATTCTGATTTCCCCTTAGAGTAAATCAGGAGTGATTTCATTGAACTCAGTGGAATCATAGTAAGATAAATGTGAGTAAACTCGGAATCCAACCTTGTTGTTAGCACTGTTGTACTTATGCCTTTTAGAAAAACTAGGATGTAGCTTGATGAAATGTGTCGGGTTTCATCATTACAAAACTATCAACACAGTCCCATTAAGATAGCATACTAACAAGAGAAAGTGTGCATTCACTGCAAGATTTACCATGTATTGCTATGTAGACAGAAGTCTACCCAGTTTAGCTAAGCAAAGGAAAAGTTTCTGGTTACACAAACAAAAAGCATAACCTAAATGAGGCCAAAAGAAAATTGCAAATGGTAGCATGCAAGCACAATGTGCACTGATGAGCCACAAACCAGTGAAGATACTGCATTCACTTATATACATGGTTTGGATTTTGTCTGTGAGTCATAATATTTGGAAAATGTAGCTTCATGTCCTCATTTGATACTACGAACAGCCCACTTTTTAATGAAAGAGGATCAGAATGCAGGTAATTAGAGAACCTGCAGTCAGAGGGTAAGAGCACATCCTTCTCAAACCGCATTTCACCCACAGTGCAACATGCACACATTACCAAGGCAATCCTTCCAGCATTTTACGGAGAAAGGAAATTGCTCATGCAAAGTAAAAGGAGAGGTCTGTAGCTTCTGTGACATGTGGTGTGGCACTGGTGAAATGAAAGGCATGTCACATCCAGAAAGACAGCTTGCGATATGCTTTTCTCTCCACTGAAAGGCAGGCCACGTGTCAGGAAATGCTTCACTATAAATGCAATATGTTGCTAAGCATTTGGTCGTGCATATGAGTATTAGAGGACTATAAGTCATACAAGTGTATAAATGTTAGGATTTTGTGCCCGTAATAGTCATAATTAAAAAAATGAGAAATATATGCACATATATGTGTATATATCTCTTTCATCTTCTTGGAAGACTGTTGCACTCCAAATTTCTAGAGAAGTTGTTTTGCATTACATAAGCTGAATGAGGATTATGACAGATAAGAGCTGCATCCCCAGAGACTCATAATGGAAAAGTTTATGACACTATATGATTTAAAAATTAACTGCATTGATCTAATTTCCTTAAATGGTGATAATGGGACTGTGTCAATTTTAAACAAATATCTTTTTACATTAAAAGTTTTGCCATGTTTTGGTATCCCTTTGTCTCCAAAATCACTATATGAAATCTAAGAAAGAAATCTTGCATTTCTGGAACAATTCAGTAAATGATTTTGCTGCAACTATATATAATCTTCAGCTTCAATCTCACCTGAAAAGGATATCAAAGATGCCTTAAGGCTCATTTGCTAACAGAATTTCAGAATTTTGGCAACTTTCTTTTGAAGAAAATCTGGGCCAGTCTCTTGTCACACTCAGCACCAATGACTCAAACAAGGTAAGAGAAATCAGAACTAGAGAAAGACTGACTATGTTTCTAAAATAAACAAAACAGAGCCTTTACCCTCACAGGTCCAGAAACATGACAAACCCAAAGCAGAAGGGAACATAGCCTGAATTTTACAGCTCCCTGTAGATGCTTTAATGTATTTACTTTTTCACGTTCCTTGTGGTTCTCTAGCAGAGGGATCAGAAATGTTATCTGTACTGCATATTCTGAAAGGTACTTTGCAAGAACTGAAAGTTGTCATTGAGCTAATGTGCTTCCAGTCATTAGAAGTATTCATAGAAAAAGGCTTCTCAGTAGTTACAGCTTCTCACATTAGTTTGATGATAAAAATGATTGTATAATGGGAAAGCAAATTTTTACAACATGCCCTTAACAGGTAGAGCAAGTTGATACCATGACTAGCAGGAAGAGCATAATTAAAACACAACTTCAACTTTAGATTAATAATAGAGCAATACACTAATTAAAATCAACAGTGACTGAACTTTCTATTTACACTAGTTCAGACAGCACAGGAGGCAAAGAACTGTGTTTCTGAGGCATATGCGAATGTTAGAGCTTCTGTCATCCAGGTGCCATTTCTGACAGAACACATGTGTGCTGAACAGTTGGCAAAAGAATGAAAAAGATTACTGTAGATATATGGGCACACAGAATCTGGGATGACATAAAATTAAGTCCATATAGGAGGTGACAGACTGCCTCTAAAAGGATATTTTTTTTCCTACGATTTCTTCTATCTTTGTGCATGAGCGCATGTGTGCACACATGTACAAGAAAGATAAAAAGCGAGAGAGAGAACAAGTGGTTTTTGATATATTTTCAATACAAATGAAGAAAAGGTATTTTATTTGTTATTTTGGCTTTCTTTGGGAAAGGAAAAGGAAGCTAATTTGGCTATTCGGAAGCTTTGATTCCTCAGTCTAGTCAAGGCAGCCTCTTCTCCCGTGAAGTCCGCATCGATACCCCTTATCGCAATAGCACCTGTCTTCTGACATCAAAGTTTCTCTGCCTGAGGAAAAAATAATGTAAACACTAAACTTCATGTATCGTACCGCAGCTCCTGGCTTTGGTGTTAACCAAATGTGCTTGCGAGGTGCAAACGTTCTTCCCACATTTTGAAGAACTGGAATGTGCGAGTGACTGACATATTGCAGACTTGTCTTATGAATTTGGACCGCAAGAAATGGCATCATTTGTTGTCTCACAGTGAAGGGACTATGTGTTCCTATGGAGTCTTGTTCCAGCCGAAGGAATCTTGATGATAGATTCATTGCATCTGCTCGTTTTCATCTGGATCCAGATCAAGGTCAGCTTCATTGGAAATGTTAAGATAAAAGAAAGCATAGAAAGCCAACAAAAATATCAATATAGCTACAAGGACAAGGGCAACTTCCTGTAGGAATGAGAGAAAAAAAATAAAACATAAAATATTAGAAGTGGTATCATCATTTCAGATAAATAATGAACAAATGTTATTTCTCTTGTATAACACACATCTATGTAACTTCTCTTCAGACTTTGCTATTGCAAATGCATTGCTATTTTAATGATTTTTTCTTCTTTCTTTCTTCATCACTTCAGAATGTTATAAAAACCATTCACATAATAAAGATTTAGGTGATATTCCAATATTCTCCCAGAAATAGGATATTTGGCTGTAAAGATTTTTGATATGACCCAGAAATAGCGGATCTTATGTCCACTTATTATACTACTTTTTTTTAAGAAAACACAGAATTTGTGAAACCATAGTTTTGAATACAGATTCAAATTATGAATTTACACTGTGAATTTTGATGTTTTCTAGCAATATGTTATTGCTTTTTGCCAACAAATTTGTAATTTTTTAATGAAGCAAACACAGTATGGCAGAAGTCAATGAAAATCGGTAACTCTACCTCCCCATCTCCTGGCATGCTCTAATACAGGCCTACAAAACCCTCAGAATGGGGTGAAATTTTTCCTGCTTTCTCACTGCAATAAAGTGAAAAAACCACCACAATTTTCACTTGCACTTGCCTCTTACATCTTCCTTAATTAACATAAAAGAGTCTTCCAAAGTGTAAATGATTTATAGCATCTTTTATAAGCAGAAAAATGTTTTTGCGCTAAACGCCATATTTGTTATGTGCCTGCCTATCATGATATTCTGTCTTAAGGCTGGACTAAGTTAAGGTCAATTTTAGATCTCAGACAAAATGAATTATAGTGCGATATCCTCTTTGCAACATCACTTCATTCAGAGTTGAAGTGTTTCCAATTTTTAAGATTTCATTTTCCTGGAAAGCACAGCACACTTCCTGCAGCATCGAGTCTCATTTTGTTAGACAATGAAAGAAGAAACGTAAATTTGAGAAATGGCCATATGTTCCTTCAGTTCACAGAGACTGCCACTTCCACACCTAACAACATGCATTGCTTCATTATCTATCATCATAATGTATTCTTAAAATCATGCAGGGGAGCAGCAGTCTTCCTCAACCACCTTCCTTCCACAGAACAAAGCAACAAAACTTCCCCAAAATCTCAGCTTCATGTTAAATGACAAACCATTTGCATCAAAACAAACACACATACTTCAAAGGAGACAACAGACATAGTTGAGGGCACGGTAAATAATGTGCATTGCTACTGAACATGCTACATCAAATCGTTCTGTTAGTGGGACTGAATGGAGTTGTCTACACATGACCTGGATGCTTAGGCATCTTTTACCATCAAAGGAGAGACCCTGACCCCCTTTTGCATCATTTGTTGTGTTCTAAAGCAGATATCTAAGGAAGGTCAGGTGAATACTCCCTAAAAATGACTATTTCTCCTCTTTAATGGTAAAGGGAGTGTAGATGAGTGTCTGTCTGGTGTAGACATCTTCACTGCAGGATGAATTTCATCCTACATCTCTAGATTCAGGATAGTTCTGTGACTTTCTGTGCGCACTGCCATGAAGGAGTTAAAACTATGTTAGCTTCACTTCTTAGTCTAGCCCATAATCTGGCATTCTTCTATAGAACAGCATTTCATTTGCATTTACATGAATGCATTATATAGTTTATCAGAATGTTGGATCAATAATTCAACATATGCCATCTAATAAACTTTGAAATACTCCTGCCTAGTTGGCGTGTGCTCTATGAGTCTTTGTTCTATAGAAGCCTTTGCTTTACATTTTACAAGGATGATTAATTGATATGTATTTTAAATTTATTTTAACACTTTAAAGTTGTTCCTGTAAATTTGCTGAGGCTGCTTGCTAGAGATTTTAAAAACAATTTCCTCTTAGAATTATATCTCTCTTTGAACCTTATTCTCTTGATTATATATGATTTGATTAAAAAGAAAAAGAAATTACATTTAATTCACTGACATATTAAAGGAAAGTGATTTTTGCTTTGTTGCAGTTGCAACACGTCAGCATCTCACAAAAGGGCATGGCAGCATCAGACAGGTTTCATTTATTTCCTTGTATCCACAGCTGTGCTCCCAGACCCATCTGGCCACACAGCTACTAATCTTAAGAGGATGTAATAAACAAGTGACATACAACTGCAAGCTCCATCTGCTCCGCAGAGTGGACAACAAAACCGTACAATGCAGGCACCGTTCACACTTGACACAGAGAGCAAATTCATTCCAGTATTACCAAGGGTTTTTTTCTCCTTGTTTGGGTGCCATGCTGGCCAAGCTTCTTCCTTTACCGTTAGTTCCCCTTTCTTCTCCTTTCTCCCCACTCTCCCTTGCAAAAGTTATGGTAAAAGGAGCAAAACTGGGGGGAATGTTTACACTGAAGATTTGTTCCCTATAAAGTAGAACTGGGAAAATTTTGATTTATTCTCAGGCTGCCCAGTAACTGCTCTAACTGAAGTTGCTCTTTAATTCCTCTCTGTCTAAGCTTAACACTGAGATAACATTACTACTTTCCTTACATGGGTATTAGAAAATGTGCATGGATGGACCAATATTTATCAAACCCCAAGGGAGAAAGGGCTTATGGATATAAGCATATAGAAATTCCAGGTTTGAGAACAATGCAAGAACCTTAATAATGAGTTATTTACAAAGGCAGAGTAGCAAAAATGCAAGGAAGGACACCTGGCTCTCAGCTATGGCTCTGCAGTCTCTTAAGAATTACATCCAGTTTATGAACTTTTATAAACATAAATTTTGCAATGTAAGTAGCAAATGAAACACTACACCACTGAACTGTTTTTCCAACAACAGTACATATTGTCATTTTAATTTGTTTTATACTTCTCAGGTTTTGTTATTTGTATTTTAAGTCATGCATAGAAATGAAATGTTAAAATATTTCCCACTCTGCTTATATAGCTCCCTTTCTTTTGCACTTTATGGATCATCTCTATCATTCCTCTGCAAAATCCATTTACTCAGAGGATTTCACCATGAATAATTAACTCATATAGAAAAAGTCCTATAAAAACAAACTTAAAATGATCACAGGGCTTTTTTTTCTCCTTTTTCTTTCTTTCATAACATGGTTTAGAATGTTAAAAAATCATATGCTTGCTCTCGAATTCCAAAATACGGTCAAACAAGCCCTTAAAAGGGATTTAATTTTCTATTTTATTCTGTTATATTTATGGTCATTACTGTAGAACCATACTGACTTTATCATTGTTAAATTTCTCAGAAACTTTTCCATAAAGAGAACTCATGCCATTATGGCATAAAGTAGATTTAATTCTCTTTTCATTTTAAATATTTTTATGTCTCTCAAGCTGAAATTTTCAGCTAATTTCCTCAGATTCACCTTAATAGAGAAGCTGCAGAAACCTAAATGAGATTAATTAGGAGATGAAAAATGGGGGACTAGGTGGGAAAAATATTGGCTAAAATAACACAAATTGGACACTGAGTAAAACAATATGGTATGATACATATACAGAGAAATACCATATTCTCATGAAATGTTCAGATTTTTTTCACATATTAATTTATTTTTATTGTCCTCCCAAAAGAAATGTACATTTTCTATCTTACATCTTTTTAAAATTAGATGAAAGAGCACTACGATTTCTGTCTCTGAAATGCTGCACTATCCCTAGCCATTCTGAAAAGGCATGAAAAGAAGCAGTTGACACCGAACAAGGATAGTTGTCTATTTGGGAAAAAAAAAAAATTGTACATGAAATTCACAGTAAGCCTTTTTCTCATGTATAATTTCCAAATGGGAGACGTTATGTGGATATACAGTGTGTCCAATTTTTAGAGTTTCAGTAAAATAATATTTAAATATTGATGCTTACTTCCTTAACACAGTACATTCTATACCTAACGAAGTTACCAAAGCTAGAAGACCTTGTAACAGGCAAAAAGAAATTCACAGCCCCCACCACCAGAAAAAAAAAAAAACACCTTTCTGGATGAAAGACTCATGAAACACATTTGTTTTATACAAGTAGAATATTTCAGCAGCTACTAGTATATAGGTTTAAAAAACATTTATCATTTCCCCAAATTTAAACATTGGGAACCTGAACTAGCTAAGTGCAGGATAAAATAAAAAATGTAGACAGAACTTACAAAAGAGGGGCTTGCCTTAAAAAACTGTGACTCTAAAATGTTCTTTGGACTTAAGGGATAAGCACTACCTCAGCATCACGAACTCTGAACAGGGGATTTCCAGTAGGGAAATGATCAGTTTTTGTAAGACCATCACTAGATCACTACGTCAAGTGCTAGGAATCATGCCTCAAGATCAAGTTCAAAAAGAGGTCACTAAAACAAATCAGAGGTTGGAAAAGAAACCTTACATGGTCAAGCTACAAGAGGTCAATGCATTTTGTTTATAACGCAGAAGAATTAGAGGTAGTTTGATTACAGCATATTACTATACTAGTTTATTACTCTATACTTGGATTTAAGAAAAATGATCTTGTCAGTCAGTCTTGTCTTCTCAAGAAAGTCTGATCTTGCTTAAAAGGAACCCTCCAGGTACATCCTGAAATAAGCTCAGGCTGAAAGAAAATGTAATTTCCCAGGAGGAAGGATGACGAAACATTTGAATTACTTGTTGGGGAGATCATGGACTTACCATGGCTGTGGTCTTTTAAGGCAAGACCTCTCAAAAAAAGTATGCTTTGACTTAGCTTTTGGGAAGAATACTTCAGCGTCAGCATGTGTGAAACGGAGGTCCTGGCTGCCGGCCTGGGAGTCTGTGAACTCAGATTGCTCCCCTCCTTCCGGACCATGGGCAGAACGGGGTTGCGTACATTGTCAGCATTATACTGCCAAGCTCTGAAATTCCAGCTTATTAAAAATAATGACAGCTCATGCTTCAGACCTTTCTATATAAGATCAGAAGAAGAGTTTCCTTCTCTTCCAAACAGAACTCTCTCCGATTCCCTCCAATTGTATTAATTCAGTTTTGGGGACCTGAGCTGTGTTTTTTTTTTTTTTTTCCCACTCAGCTGTCCTTCAAAGTGTTAGAGATTGGCCACAAGTAGACACCAGAGCTGAGAAAGATGGGCTCTTACTCTGACATGGTACAGAAAATCCTCCTAAGCTTCCACATGGTGCATCTTGTTCACATGCTTAAAGCATGTGATTATTTATGCCCAAAGCATCTGATAACTGTACTTATGTGTACAGGTCAGGCCAGGTCAGGTGGGAGCAACCTGGTTTGTTTTTTGTCTTTGTTTTTCTTTTCCTGTCCATCTCAATGTCAGGGAACACAGTCTGACTCCTGGCATCACTAGGAATATCACACTTTGTTTTGCACATTAAACTACCCTGTTCTTTATGTAAGGCACGTGGATTGATTTGAAGGCCCAAATACTTTGGCCCTGCTGAAGTATCTGGGCTTCCTAGAAGGTATTTGGATGAAATTTTATGACCTGTGACATACAGGAGGCCAGATCTAATGATTTAATAGTCCCTTGTGGCCTTAATTTCTACAAAGCTATTAAACTATATTCCCAACACATCTTGGCAAATGGAGTTCACTAACTTAGCAGATTAAGAACAGCATGAAATCAGAGAAAACTCTTTGCCAAAATACACTAGGAATGTTTTGTTATCTATTCATGCATAACTTGTTCCAGATGAAATAGACTCTTCGTAGTGAACGAGCTAGCTAAATAATAGATTAAGTAGATATGCAAAACAATGACAGTCAGCAAGTTCCCATTTTTCTAGAAAACATTTTTCCCTTAGCTCAATCAGTGTATTACATAGCTAATGATTCTCTATAGACTGGTATTCTGTAGTCATTTATGTCTTTGCAAGTGAGTTTAAAATACTACTGTTCAGATTTGTGTCTTCCTCTCAATAAAAGACAAAACTTCCTCATCTCTTACATGGATCACTCATTCATTCTTGCAGTCTTGTTAAAAAAATCTCCCCAGAAACTCCTATTACTTTTGGCTTCTCTGAACAATGAGGGCACACAACCCCCCAGCTGTATGGGGCTGAATTTTCACTTTCCTCAAATTATTTTCTGCTTGTCACCCTCATATCGATGTCCCTTCCTTCACCCACTGAGAGCTGAGTTGCCACTGAGCACGCAGACTCCTCGCTGCTAGGGCACGGACAACCAGCTGAATGATGACACCAGCTTTGTAGGACAGCAAAGCAACCGCACAGGAACGTTCAGAGGCTCCATTTCTGGTCTTAGGACAAAGAATTTGGATTTATCCAAACACTGGGACATAAAGAGCTTTCTCTCGGACTTGCTTCTCAAGACAGGTTTCTTACTTCTTCAAGAGATGTTATCTGTTTTGATGCCTTCTGCCTAAGTGCTACATGTAGAGATTCAGCACAGTCACTCTGTTACAATATTTGATTTTTAAACATATTTAAAAAACAAATACTACACCACGAATGCTGGAATGGTCACCCTGCCTGAGCTACCTTAGTTATTAGTGTTTAGCTGTTTCTTTGACATTATCGACACACAAAAAACCTCCTCATAGGGGAAATTAAAAAGTAGTAAATGGCAGTGACTGCAAGAAACTTTGTTACTTTAAACCCTGCATTAAAATGACAAGGCAATCAAAGTTTGACAAGACAAGCTAATTAGCATGCCAGCGATGAAATGTGAAGGATCTCTTGGGGATTGGTTCTGAAAAATTTATGTCATTTATAAGGGCCTTTTTTAAGCATATATTGTCAGCTCTTATGGTGAAATACACAACAGTGGAATTTCATTATCTTCATAGATATTGATGACTAACAAACACCACTATAAAGTTCTCTAATAAATACAACTTATTTTATAGCCAATGGCCATTCTCCCCATAAATATAAGCTATTTAGGACACTCATGAAAAACAGCTATAGAGATAGGAACGGACATTGAAAATATTAAGTCACAATATTGTAACTTACTGTGTTACATATTTCACAGAATTATAAATATAGACCTCTTTTCTAGAGCTTGTATTTCCATGTATGGCAGGGTTACATTTCTCCTACAATATTTTTATCTGCAACTCATTTTTTTGTTATACGGACATATTAATGTATTTTGAAAGGGTGTATGCTGCATCATGTATGCAAACCTGCATAAGCAAAAAAAAAAAAAGGGTAAATGCACAAAGAAATAGGAGGGTTCAGTAAATTCTTATTTCTGAATTTATTCAGAAGATAAATTAGATGTATCCAGGATAGGTGTTAAGATGAGTGTATCTGTCATAAGAATTTTACTCGTGGACAGAAGGAGGTGCTAAATGATGGTCCGAGCAAAATATACCCTGCCTGAGGGCAGGTGAGAGGTTACTGCATTTGCCAGCAGGGCCACCGCGGTTGTGTTTCAAAGCAGCCTTTCCTGGCACGAGGAGATTCATCTGCAGGGCGCCAGGCGCCCACTGTGCCCCAGCAAGGGGGGCAGCGCAGCAGTGCCAGGGTGGGCTGGAAGAGCTGGGGCTGTGAGCTGAGAAGAGCTGCAAATTCACCCCGAAACACTCAGTTTGCCATATTCTCTATTCTTTATTCTGTAGGGACGGTCAACATTCTGGGGAAAGTTTTGTAACATTTAGTAAGTCTGGAGTTGTTTGCATTACGTGCAGTGGGAGGGATGCACAAAGGCTCCGCTCCTCTTCCTCTGCAAGCATCTCCCTGCGGGGAAAGGTGCCCAGCTCACCTTCCCTTTCCCTTCAGCTCTGCCAGCTTTCCCCAGCTATTAGGAAGCAAAGCAAATGACTGTGATCAGTTTGAGGATAATCACAGTCATATTTGAAGGCTCAAGTGTGGAAAAAAGTGTTCCAGTCAGAAGATAACATCTTAAAGGTTTTTTCTCCTCTTTTATAGAGGGCAGAGGCAGAATTGCAAGTGTAGAACACTGCAAATAACTGAACTGCAGAGAACAGGATGTGCCATGATCACATGAGCATGAGTGCACCCTGATAACAAAATCATTCTTAACTAGAACAGAGGGGGATCTCTGCTGTAGTATGCAGGCACATTTGTGCAAAATATATTGTTGTTTTTCTTACTCATTAACATTCAATTTTTTGTTATGAATACAATTATATGTATGCTTACCTGTTCTCTTTTAAAGAAAGAATTATACAGAAAAAAAAAAGGAACAAAATACATTTTGAAGGATCAAGGCTCTTATTTTTCTCCCTTGTAAAAGATATGCAGAAAAAGATCACATTTATAATAGAGCTAAGCTGTACAGTAAGAGTCTTCAAGTAGAACATCACTTTTAAAAGGTCATGTCATTGAAAGTAAAATGAAAAGAAAAAGTAAAATTTAATAAGGAAGGAAGGAAAAAACATTGAACTCAAAAGGTTAATAATCTATCCTTTAAACAAAAAAGGCAATCTACTTTTTCTCATTAAAACCTGACACACAGCACTAACTGAGGAGATTATGTTGTGAAAACATACTGCATCGCACGGTAATGCTTGATCGAGATCAGCAATCAGGAGCAAAAAGAAAGCACTGTTTCGTGATTATAATAGCAAATTCTGGAAGACAACCAAATACATCATCTGGCAGCTCAACAGCTGTTACAGCTTGGTAGTAATACCTTGGCATTTGCTATAAGCTATAACTTGAAAAAAATGATTTCTCATCTGCCAGAAAGAAGAACATGCTCTCCTCTTAACATTTCTGAAGTTTCTTTCACTAGGACAGCCAGGTATTTGATTCACTTTTTTCTTAATTATTATTATTTTGCATATTTTTAACTCTAGTTGCCAAGTTAATTCTGTACTAGCTTGATTAAAAATAAGTTCGAGCGAAAAAATATTGGAGGAAACTTAAATAAACAGTGTATGTTCAGCCAAGTATATTCATGACATGCTGGGTAGGAGAGATAGCAGAAAATATTCATACTTGTCCTCCTTGTTCACATTCACTGCCACGATTATTTAGTCATTATTATACTTTACACACCCCTGAAGAAGGGACAATTCCAAAATAAAGTTCAGTACCTTTCTAGGTGTTTCATTGTTAGTTAAGCCAACTATTTTTTACACTCCCAGGTAGTACACAAGGCTGTCAACTGAGATAACAGTGCTGAGAACTCACCAATCTTTAACAAACAGCCCTGTCTTTAAATTACTCCCAGGCATAAGATAGGAAGAGAAGGGAGGAAGATGTTTATTGTCATTTTTATAACTGTATAAAATCATGAAGACTTTTTTGTGTGGCTGTGTGTGTGTGTAGTGGTTCTCTGAAAATATCCATTTCTAAGCATACAATATTTTATTGACATTAATGTAAGTATGCAACAAAACAAGGACAAGGGCTGCATAAAATCTTTTAATGTTTCAGCTATTCTAGTTATTTTAGGGTTAAGTAAAAGCAATCCATCATAAATATTTTAGATGATAGCATTCCACTTAGATTTTGAAGTGTCATAAACAATAACTCTCAGAAATCAATATTCACACAGTACATCTATGGGGAAAAGAAACAACATATACAGAAAGGTGGTATAAGCTATCAAATGGTTTTCTACCTTTACGCCTAGTGCAGTTTTCTTGGCCTCTGCTTTTAATCTTGTTGCTCTTAACATTGGCCTGGTTTTCTTATAATCTTGTTTCCCTAGAATAGAAAAAAAAAAATCTTTGTTGGAAATGAGACAAAAAAAGAACATTAACTATTATTTTAGTTTCCATGACTGATGTAACATTTTGAAGTACCCTGTAGTTGAGCACTCGGACAAAGGAGCTCCTCTGTAACACAGGGGACTGCGCAGTGAGACAGTGTCTTTCAAACAAACAGCGACAGCAACAAGCAAGAGGCAGTAAATCATTACAGAACTTATTACTCCAGAGACATATCAAAATACCAATACTGATAGCTTTCCAATAGTACAATATTTATTAAATTATATTGTTCAGTAAGCATCTTTTCAAAATGGAGTATTTTGCACAAACAGTGCAACTCAGTCAGGCAGGCCACGCCAAGTAAGTACCAACAAAACCACACCATCTGCCTCTATGACTGTATTGCACAGAATCTTCTGGAAGTGGCTTAGAAGGGCTTCCATAAAGTTATGGGGACTATCACTTGCAGCCACCGAACAGTGCAGCCAAGGGCTTGATTGCTGTGCATTCATATGAACTGAAGTTAGAGGAGGACATGGAAGTACTTAAAACTGGCCTAAATCATTTATCTCAACTTAAAAATAAAACCTGAAATACTTAGGCTTCTCTCAGGGGTATCTTTGCTGTCTAAAAGGCGTATTATTGCAGTACTATTAACCATATGTAACCATATGTACCATTAACCATAGCATCTCCAAGGCAACAGAAGTCCTGATACAGTCACAGAAGAAGGAGGAGAAAAACCCATGCGGTTCTGCTCAGAGGGGCAGCACCTCAGCACAACTGCTTTGGCTTTTCACAAAAGTCCTTTCCATTTTTTCCCCTAAAGCATTTTTATGCCATTCTTGCTATTTCCCAAGATGAAATACAATGCTTAAAACCGAAATCTTTTTTTTTTTGATTCATTTTTTACCACTAATGTATCCAGTTTTACATCTAAATATCATCAGTGATACATCTGAATAATTTAACCTCTCCTCTAAATCTCTGCCCAGCAGTTTTGTTCATGCAACCCTCTCATTTGCTCATAGGCAGACATATTCACAAACAATAGGCCAATCTTCTCATTTTATGATTTTCTTAAAAATTTAGATAGTACTGTGCAGTGGTGAAATTCTGAAATGTGAATTAGAAAAGAAAAATCTTCTCTGGTGATGCATTTGATTCACAGAGACACACATTTCCTCTACCTTATCTATTAGAGAAGCTCTTTCTCCTTCATCAGCCTGCTCATATTCAATGCAGAAAACCACTCTGTGTAGTATATTATGGATGCTGAACTCATTCTATGAATTTTCTTTCGCTGTATAATCACTCCTCAGCCTAAAGAGTTATATACTGTGAAGATCTTTGAACTATCTTTTGATCAAATATCATTCATAAAAGGCCTGAAATAATATTAAAAGTACTCAATGGCACAAGGAAAAAGAACTGAAACCTTATCTTTTGAACAAAAATGTACACCCAAGCAACCTTCTTACAGGATGGAATGAAGAAGAGATGACAGCATGACTATTTATGTCTAATGTTTCAATATATTAATCCAGTCAGTATCTTAAATACAGTACAGGACCACTGCAGCATTATTCTTCAGCAGTCAAAGATATCTAACAATAGCTTGCATCAGCGAGGGGAGTGCAGTAATTTTATTGAACAATTAGGGAAAAATTTGCAAGAACAACCAAAAAGCAAATTCATGAGATTAGGGCAGCTCTAAAGAGAAAGTGTTTGTTCCCCCTAAAGTATTGCAGTAGTACAGTTTTGCTCTGAAATAGTTAAGGATCTGTCAGAATTTCCATTACATAAAGTAGGAGTTTGTAAGTTATAAAGATTCACTCCAGGGTGAAATTTGGCATAGAACTGTCCCAGCCTTGACTTTTTTTGTTTGTTTGTTTGGAGCCAATTTTCAATAAACTGATGCAGCTGTTCTAACTTATTTGTGAACAAACTACAGAAATTTATCCATCTGAGATTTTTTAAGCACTAAAAATATCTTTAGCTTAGAAGCAGAAAACTGACAAGGACTAGGTTCAATTTCAATTCTTGGAGCTCAGATTTGCTCATCTCTTATTTGGGGCAAGTAAGACAGGATGATGAGCTTCATGACCTACACTCAGAAAGACTTTTCTTCCAGCAGTGCAATGGAGTTGCTTAATAAGAACGGGAAACCTTCATAAAGCCCATTAGGAATGAGGTACAACTTAAGTAAGCTACTGAAACCCAACCCCCTTTCCTAACATTCCCCTTTCTTCCTCCTTCTCTCCAAGGATAAACTGTGAAGAACCAGGGTAAATATCACACAGGAGACACATATTCTCTAAACAAAATCTATCAGTAGGGCCAAGTCTTTTCCTAGAAAAGGAGAGTTTATTGGTGTTCTAAGCATCAGTTTCAAGTGCTCTGGTACTATTTATTCCAATATTGCGGTTATGGCTAAGACTGGATTGTACTTACTCAGAAATACTTCCAGATTTATATTAAAGTTGATATGAACAACTAAACCTCCCTATATGACAAATAGGCTATTTTAATAATGACTCTGGAGCTGGTAGTTTTCCAAATCTATGCACCTGTCATTAATTTACCACTCTCTTTGCTATATGTGATAGCCAAAAGAAAAAAAAAGAAAAAAAATATATATATATATGTTTGGGAAGCAGTCTGAGTCCACCAAGTGCAAAAGTTTAAAAAGGGCATCTGTGGAGTCTTTCGTAATGAAAACCAGATTCAGCAATTGCACTAAAAGACTCTTAAAACATCTGAACTTTCTAAGGCCTTGGGAAAGACATCTGCACTACAGGACTATAAAGAACTATGAAATACAAAGCCCCTACCACATGAACACTGATCATTACCACCTGGAGAGCAAGCAGAAATAAATAATACCATATCCCTATGTTCTTTTGGGCCTGCAACATGCTGGAACATGTATCTGCACACTGCCAGTTTCGTCTAGTTTTATCTCACTTATCCCGCAAGCTTTCTTGTACATTTATCTGTCAGAGTCATCAGCCTGAGCGGTTTCTTTTTCCCAGGAAGTGACCGTCAAAGCCAGGCAGGATGGGCTCGTCAGACAAAGCCCCATTTGTCTGCCTTACCCAATGTCTAGTCAAGACAGACATTGCACTTTCCTGAGGGAACATAGGAAGGCAAGAAGAAGAAGCCAAAGGATAGAACTGGAACATTTCCAGACCAAATCGTACTTTCTTTATTACTGAAACAAATTCCTTTCCTCTTTTACTTCTTCTTCCCATTATCATCAACCCTTCATTTCTTCTCTCAAACTACCTCACTGGCTTATCTATTTTTTTTTTTTTAACTACCCCAATTTTTGTATTTTTGTCAAATTTCTCATTTCTTTCTTTTCAGCTTTTCCCAAATCCATCACTTTCTTTCCACTTTGAAGGCCGAAACACTAGTCCATGATAAGGCAACTTCTCTTAACGACTCACAGCCATCTCCTCTCTGCTTATGTCTCGCCTCTTGCCAGTCACTCCAAACAGCACATGCACAGATCATCCACTTCCCATTTCAGTGCCTGAATTTTTCTTGGCCCTTCAGAAGCTCTCCAGAGCTTGCCCTTCACCTCATCCTTTTTTTTTCACCCTTGTCTACACATTGTCTATTTTTTTTTCTATTCCTTTTTTGGCAGAGTGACCTCTGTAGCTGCATCCATTTACAAATTCCTCTCTGATTTTTTTTTATGAGTAGAAACTAAGTCTGTTTTATAAGTTGTAGAATTAGAAAAGGGTGAAGACAAGGATGAAAGATAGGCACATTTTCATCTACAAAACACAGACATACTGTGAAAAATGCCAAAGTTCCCCCCTCAGAGTACAAGTGAACGTTTCATCAAATATGCAACATTAGTTTGTTTCTCCTCATGCAATTACAATTAAAGTTCTCTGGATTTCTCCAAAATTATTCTGATTTACCTCTATTCACAAGATAGAACAAGATCTCATACATCTTCCATTCAGTAATTGTAATAACAGATAAGAGATGGCCTGACCTGGAATTGTCAGTACTCTTTTTTAACTAAACCTGCCATGACACCATGATTAATGCAAAACTAAAACTAAACAATAAATATGAATCAGATAAGTTGATTAAGTTCTGAGTAACCATTTCTTATTTAGCCAGAAGAAATACTGTGACATGACCATGCAAGTATCAATATCATTAGTTCTGCATACATCCCCTTTGCATATATATCTGCAGTGCATGTCACTGACTATGCAACATGCTGAGCACTATATTTTAAGAAAACTGTCTACATATCAGATTGCGATTTTAAAGATGCAGCCATTTAGGATACAGCCGGAGCAGTATATATTTTAACTCTCTCATTCTCCAGAATAAATTCAGAAGGAAAAAAAAAAAAAAGAGATTCCCTACCTCTTCTATATATTTACTGCTTCGTTCTGACAATAGTTCATTATCAGGATTGAATAACAGATTAAAGACTGCCTCTCTGCTTTTCAATTCATCAGGCTTAAGCAGAAACAGGACTGCATCTTTGGCCTCTGTTGATACTGCTGTCCAAGCTTATTATCATATGAATATCTAGTTATTGTTTTATAAATGTTCACATTTCAGGAGCTCCCTGCTTCTTTTCTCTCAGTAGACTTTACAATATCCACCTTCATTATCATCATGTGGCAGCACTGCTCTTCGCCTGCATTTGCTACTTTAAAAATTAATGCACTGCTATTTTCTGAACACTGTACTGCATAAGCTGCTTATGAGTACATTATGCTATCAAGCAAGCACATGCAGAAAAGCTTCCTAAACTGTTATTCTTTCAATGAAAATACAGCTGGTTCTGCTTCAAAGGCACTTCTTTTCACCTGCAAATGGACTTGCTCCTACACTTATTCCTCAATTCATTGTCTTTTATTTGTGTCTGCAAATCTTTAATTGCCTTTAATTAGAAAAAAAAGTAAATTCAGTGCTTTAATCTTGCAAATACATTCAATCATAACTCTGTCTGGGATGAATACCAAGTTCTATTCACTGACTGATCTTTATAACAAAGGTATATAAATTTATTGTCCGTTTATATAGACCACACCAATTAAACCACAATGGAAAGGCAAATAGATAAGAGTCAAAATATTTGAAATGAGAAATGTGCAATCTAAATTTAATTACTCAAACTATTTGAAGATGAGTTATTTACAGCATGCCAAAACACCCTGACAGTAAAATTTGCTAATCAACATTACAGATTTAAAATTCCTTTCAAAACTTTCAGTATAATTTGTAACAAGCAACAAAATGTGTTCCTGAATGTTTCTGTGCTGGTATTACAGTTATAATCAGAACAGTAATAAGACTTTTTCTACACAATGGAAAACAATCCATTTCAAATGTTAAATTATTGTTGAAAGCATAATAAAATTACAACTATTGAATAAATTCTAGTTAGTGTTAGTAGTTTGACTAAAGTACATAACTGCAACTGATACTGAATCCAAGATTAAATTGTATGCACAGCTAACTAAAACTAGAGATGGACTGCAGTAAGCTTTGCAGTCAAGGTGGAAGTGTTTAATCACACACCTAGTTAAACTGAAATCAATGGTCTTATAGTTCCTATTGATCTGAATTAGCAAAGCTTTTGGGACCTCTCCCAGGAAATCCTACAGTACAAGCACAGAGCAAGAAGAGGCTTCTCTAGTCGTTTTAGGGCTTCCAGGGGCCAATTTCAAGGAACAGCTCTTATTTCCCTGCCACAACACAGCTAGGAGACATATTAGACCCTGCTGGCAGATAGGGACAGAGGTGTAAATGGAAGAAGGTTCCTTCACTTGATACCCCACTGTCCTCTGTTCAAAGTCAAAGTCATTCATTGCACCAGACTTCAGGGATTCAGGCCTTGCTCGCTCTGGCTCTCACTCTACTTCCCACAAGGAGGGTTTTCCAAAGAGCGAGCGACAGCAGAGCGCGGCCGAAGCTGCTCAGCACCCAAGTCAGGTGGGTTAGTTTAATCTCTAAATCTAGGTGGAATGAATCTGAGCCAAAGAAACTACACGTAAAGGAGCAGTGGAGAATGAGTTTTCAACATGCTTTTATCTGGAATCTCAGACCACTGTACACATGACAGAACTATCTTTGAAATAACTAGCTTAGGTATTCCTAGCACTATAGAGAGAACATTACAGAACTATGCACCTAGAATCCCAGCTGGCATGGCAGCTCAGGGTGAGCTGCGTGGTTTCTGTTACGCCACGGCAGTTCTCGAGCCGCAGGTCATATGATGCCTATACTACAGAGAACCACTGTCTTGTAAACATTAACACAGCGCCTCTTCCAAACCCTTCCTGCGTACCAGCTACATTCCCTGGAGCTCTAAATTAGAGACTCACAGGAAAACCTAGTTTAGAAGAGACCTGTGGAGAACATCTGATCCAACTCCATTCACAACAGAGCCAACTTCCAAACTGCATCCAACTTGAAAGATACATCGGGTTGATCACGGCCTTGCATAGTGGAGTTTTGAACATCTGCAAACATGGAGATGGCACAACCTCTCCGAACAACCTCTTCCAATATCCTTCTGCCGAAATTTTTTTCTCGTATGTCATTGGCATTTCCCATGTTTAACCTGTGCATGTTGTCTCTTGTTCTACCTTTGAGAAGACTTAGGCTTCGCCTTCCATATAGCATCTCATTAAATATTTGTAGACAGCAATAAGGTTTCCCCTGTACCTTCTCATGTAATTAAAGTGCACCAGAAGAATTCAATAGGGTCTATAACCAGCAAGTCAATTGACTCAGATGTTCAAAGGTTTTGTTCTTTCAGCAGTTCTGTAATTTTCATTTAATTTTAAATTAGTTCATTTTTTAATACTAGAGGTTATAGATATTTCTTTTCCTACACGCCATGGATCTCCTCACATCTGAGCTCTATCTCGTATTGTGATGGAGAGAACTTCAAACCCTCATAGAAAACAGTTTTTCTAGATACACACTAGCAGATTGTTTGCCTTTAAGGACTTTTGCTAGTGCCAGTAATTAGGTGTCTGGTACGAGTAAAGAAGTGTGCCTTCAAGTTTAGGAAATTATTGTCCACTTCTGAGGATCAGTGGCATAATTCTAGTTCTCTTCTACAAAAACAAGATCAAGCCCTCAAGAATCTACTATTATTTTTGTGCTCTTAACATCATGCAAATACACAGAATGATCATTCTTTTTCCAGAGACAAAGAAGAGAGATTTTCTTATTTTTAATTGCTGTGATTGCAAATGTTTCTGGAGTCTTAGGTTAACAGAAACATTTTGATATGTCTTATAAGTACTCAAGAGTATGTCTGTACTCAGAAAAAGCATGAAAGCCCCCCACAGCCTTTCTCTTTTTTATTCAGGTTTAATGGCAGCTCAAATCACTGACCATTTTTCAATCTTGAGAGACGGAACAGCTTGACACTAATAATACATTTGCAAAGGACACATCATCATTTAACACAACATTAAGTGCTCAGGGACAACTTTTTACCGTAGACACAATGTGCTCTGAGCTCAAGGTTGACATTTAATGCTACAAAGATAATCCAACCAGTCATTCATGAGGGGTAAATTAATTTTCAAGCAACTATCTTTCAGCTTTAAGCCAACAAGAAGGATGCATTAAAATGAATAAGTTCCTTTTATGCTGCTTACAAGATTAAAAAAAAAAAAAAAAAACTGAAATATATGACATCCTTAGGTACACCAAAACATACTCATATAATTATTGCTATCTTTCTGTGGTTCCAAAACAGAAGTCTGTTAATATTTGTTAAATGTAATATTCTGACTGGAAACAAAATCCCTTAGAAAATCCCCTGGAATTACTGAGTTGCCATCCCATGAAAACAGCATATCATAAAAGGAACGCTTTACATTTAAAATCTGTATTAGGCATATGTTGACTATAACAAATATTGAAAACACATTTAAATTAGCACATTTTCTGAGACTCCTTTAAGTAATATTTAAAAACCGATATAAACAACTTCAATACTATATATATATATATATATATACACATACATACATATATATATATAATCAATACTTTGTCAGCTAATTCCGAAGTCATACAATTTCATTGTTTCCAATATCCGTAGAATATACACAGTTATTTGCAAGACTATATAAAAAGAATAAGGAACAGTACTAAAATACTGATGCTTACTATTTGAGGGATCTTTTTTTTACACATTTCAATACTAATTCATCTTTTTCAGTCTTTCACTCAAACCAACAGGTGCATGCTTACAGCCATTAAAAAAGTAATAGCTCCATATAAAAAGGAATATCTTGAACACACAGGATGGCAATTCTTCAATTAACCTTTCGAATGATCTCTTTAACATTTTACATTCAAACAGGCAACTATGACAACATTAAATACCTTTCTCAAAAACAAATTAACACAACTAATTTGAAATATATAATTGAATAGCTGTCTGGCCTTTTTTTCTCCATCTTCCCAATATATACATGCATGCACACGCACACACAGTTTTGGGCACACATTTATTACTTTGCTACACAACAAAGTATCAGTATTTGCACTTTCATATAAACAAACAACCAGGTTCAGTAAAAATTCTGAACCTGAGCAAAGCAAAACAAAGACACTTTTACTTAGAAACGTGTGTGAAACATACACTATTAGCACAATTTATAAGCCACACTTTTATCAAATATTTGATTAAACTGTATTTGGACAATGGAAACTATAGTACTATTTCTTCAGTGATCGGTACTATGAACAAGGCAGCAAAACATGGGAAAAGAGCACACAAAGAGTCTTTCTGCCTTTTTGAGACAGACTGAGCCCGGTTCCAACTTGGCTTACACTGCTTTTATTAACTTTGCTGGCTCTGAGTAGAGGAAAATGTGATATACCCTGAAATAAGTGGAAACAGACTTATTCTCAGTGCTTTCTAGGAAGATGGACATAGCATGCAGCGCAATAGCTTCAGCGTTGCACCGTTTCTGTGAGTATTCTTTTGTTCTTTGCAATCTCTGTCTCTAGATGCCACAGACCTTTCTTTCTTTAATATATCTTCCTTGGAGATACATTCATAGCTCAATTAGTGGAGGAAAAAACCTGAATGAGAGGGGATCTGCTGGATAGAAGCTGTGCAGCAAAGGCAAGTGAAAGAGAGTATAATCATCATCTTCACAGATAATGATAGCACCCAGAGGACACTGCCAACAACCAAGTTCTGCACAGACATATTAACTACAGAATCACCCAAGGGCAGGTCTGGAAGGGGCTTTGAGAAGCTATCTTGTCAGCCCCAAGGTAAGATCAAATTTATCTACACAATACTTGGCAGATGTTTGTCTGTGCAGTTCTCAAAGAGTCCCTAATAATGAAGATTACACAGTCTCACTAGCTTTCTGCCAGTGCTTTACTACCTCTATTATAAAAGTTTTCCTAAAGTCTAATATCTAACTTAAATCTCCTTTGTAGAACTCAGCTCATTACTTTTTGTCATACCCATTACAGCCTTGGAGAAAAGATTATCTTCTTTCTTTTTGTATCAAGTTTTTATATATTTAAAGGTTGTCATTATGTCTCTTCTGCTCTCCAGACTGAACAACCCCAGTCCCTCAGTCTTTGTTTTCTGGAGCTCTCTTGCTCTCCTCTGGACTCTTTTTTCCTGCTCTTTGAACAAAATCAAACACAGCACTGAAGCAGAGGGTTATTTCTGTCTTTCACATATACTCTCCTTGTACATTCAATTATAGTCTGTGAGTCCGTTCATTGTTACAAACCCTTTCCAAAATTATTGCCTAAGCAATGTTTCGACTTTCTCTTCTATTGTTTCTGTTCTTTCTACTCGGTTTGTAGGTTGATTATTTCTACTAAGATTAAAAATCTTGCTCTTTTCCTTATTATATTTTTCCACATTGTTTCATCCTTTTTTTTTTTTTTAATTTTAATCCATTAAATTTAATCCATAATATTATATCCATACTTGTTTACTTCCTCCCAGATTTGTATAATTTACAAGTGTAATTCATCATTCCTCTTACAACTGGAGTATTGGGCAGAGGACTGACGCCCTGCGGATCCCTCATTACACCTTCGCAAATAGACAGCAAACTGTTGCTAACTCCTGAACACAGCTTTTGTACCAACTTGGCATCCACCTTGCAATAGCTTCATCTGTTCACGCATCTCTAGTTTGTTTGTCAGACTACCCTGAAAAAAGCCTTAATAAAGTCAAGGCATATGGCAACTCTTCCTCTTCTGTAGGCATAAGGTTTGCTATTCTGGCATAGAAGAATATCAGACTGGTACGACAAATCACGTTGGCTGCTACTTGTCTCCTTGTTATATTCTAGTTACTTACAAGACACTGTCTGTCCCTGTCCTGAAGAGCTTGTTGTGAAGGATGAGGGAGTTTTATTCAATAATTTATGAATATTATATGTCCCATCTGTTTGTTTGTTATTGTGATGTTAGCTGTGTAATTACTAGAGGTTAGGACCAATAAAATTAGGCAGGAAGGTAGAAAAATAGTACTAATAGTTCTCCAGTGAAAACACTTAAAAGATTACAAAAGAAAACTGGACTGATGACCAGGTCATGAAATTCAGTTGTCCACAATAAAACATATAACAGATGTTCCACAAAATACCTGTTCTGCTCTTCTTAACTCCATAGTTGCTAGTCAGAAAATTGCAGAATCACAGAATGATTGAGGTTAGAAAGGACTTTTGGAGATCATTTAGTCCAGCTTCCCTGCACAAGCAGGCTCACCTAGAGCACATTGCACAGGATCATGTCCAGGTGGGTTTGAAGATCTCCAGAGAAGGAGACTCCACAACCTCTCTGGGCAGCCTGTGCCAGGGCTCTGCCACTCTCATGGTCAAGAAGTTTTTCCTCAAATTCAAATGGAATTTCCTGTGTTTCAGTTTGTGACCGTTGCCTCTTGCCCTATCTCTGGCCACCACTGAAAACAGCCCTATCTTCTGGCCCCATCTTCTTGACACTCTCTCTTAGGATATTTGTATGCACGGATAATATCCCCTTTCGGCTCTCTTCTCTAGGGGAAGCAGGCCCAGCTTTCTCAGCCTCTCCTCATATGAGAGATGCTCCAGCCCCCTAATCAACTCCATAGCCCTACACTGGACCCTCACCGGTAGCACCATGTCCCTGCTGTACTGGTGAGCGCAGAACCGGACACACTACACAGGATGCAGCCTCACCAGGACTGATTCACCTGCTATCTTGCATAAAGTTACTTTCTTTTGATCTTATACAGAACAGGAGATATTGAGGTCACAGGAGAATTTGAAGATTCTTTATTGGGATGTATTTTGGAAAAAATATATATACATGATTGTAGAGGTGGATCCAGGTTCATACTCCAAAGAAAACAAGCCCTCTCTTCCCTAATTCCCTACTGTAGGAGACCCCCTCACCAGTCTGATAACATCTGATGCAGTGAGAAATTCTTCCTGTCCACAACTCTCACAATAAGTTTAACCCCTGAGCGTATGAATACAGCCAAACCAACCATTGTCTGAAAAATGTTTCCAATATTAGTAATCTGAAATTTATTCACCGTTACTTTGGTATATCATGCTATTCTGGTGCTAGAATATCATTTTAATCATTCACCAAGCACAGTTGATGAATAAACACCACAACATTGACAAGTACTGTAATTATAATATTAAACCTTCTGGATAAATGGTCAGTGGTGTTTCGGGAGGGGAGAATCTTTCCCACTCTATAGTAGTTAACTCCTCACTACCTAGGGGACATCCCATGGAGACTACAGCACTGATGGAACTGCAGTCGTCCCTTCTCTTCCCGCTGTCCTTGCTGCTTGCGGAGCCCTGGCCTCTGAATACTGCTGCTTCATAAGCCACTTCTCCAGGCTTCACGTGCCCACCCGTTCTGCTTTGGAACTTTGCTTTGAAGAGGTGAGACACAGAGATGGTGCAGCATAAAAAGAAGCTAAGTTCACTTCTCTAATACCTCCTTTGTTGAGGTGTCATCTTTTTTTTTAATGTTAACCTTTAATAAACATATTATTACCGCTAAGATTCTTTACTTCAAATTGACTCACCCTCAATTCATCTCTGGTCACACTAGCCCTAGAAAGGTTTGCATATTCTGAACCAAACAACATCTAGTTTGGAGTTAAAACTTGGCAATAAGGGACAGAATTTACAGATTTGGTGTGAGTATGAGATTCCTGGATTTCACCTAAGAGATGAGAAGCTGCATGACCTGAGTGGGATACTCTATGAAGAGTCACAGATCACACATCAAACAGAATGACAATCTAAAAAGTGAAGGACTGGAGGAAGGAACAAAAGATGTCTGGGTGAAGAGACTTGCATGAAGTCATGCACCAGAAGAATGGCACAACTGTGATCCTGAACGTCTTAACTCCTGATCCAGTGTCTTATCCAGTGGATAATGCTTTTCTCTGAATTGAAAATAAATTGGATGCTGTCTGCCAACATGCAGTAATTCCTTACAAGTAAGAGTCATATCATTTTGGAGCAGCTGTATATTACAACACCATCCCAAAACATAAGTTGTAATTTATTAATACCGCCTAAGTAAAAGGTTTCCAGTAATACTGTCAGCATTTGCAATTCTCACTTCAGTGAAGCATATTGCAAAGGATGCTTTGTCAGACCTACATATCACTGTCACTCCAGGAGTCAATGCACTGACATTTTTAGCAGAGGTGAATGTTAGAGGATACTGTGAAAGTGATTATGTAAGATGGAAAAGCAGGTTTTTGGAGTTTCACTCACTAGCAATGCAGAAATCAGAGGCCTTTAATGGAATTAGCAGAGAGGGGAACATCTCTTGTACACATCACCATTATCCCTTGGGATCCTAAAATTACTTGTGAGGAATAATCTCTCCAACTCACTCATAATTTTAGCACTCCTAAGAAATACGTATCTTCAGTTCACCCATAATTTAAACTTCTTGCCTTCAGCAGAAACACCAGCTGACAGGTCTTAACTAAAGTGAATGACAGCAATAGCAGCTTACTTAAAAATGCAAAGGAAATGCATATTTATGAGCACCCAGAGTAACGGTTTATGGACCTCAGAACTAAAGGTGTAATAATGTCTTCAAGCATATTAGGAGCCACAATTTTACCTTCCAAAGCCAAACTGGGCTGGAGCCAACACTGAGATCTGCGTTTGTGTTAAGGTATTAAAGCCTGCTACTACATAAAGAAAGGCTGGAGACTGGCTGACTTTTAAACTGATCTATATTTTTCCAGACATATTACTCCACCCTTTCTGCTTTCTGGCTGCTTATAGAGAAAGAACTGTCTGCAGGTATATTAAAACATGCAAAATCTATGGCTTCTCACTCCTGACTTCAGGACTGGACTTGGTCAGGAGATGTCTGGTATCCATTTTTAAATACTGCTCTGCTCAGTATGTCCAGCAGAATTGCTAGGCTACTCCACACTTTCTCCTCAGGCACATGCAAATGACAATTCACTTAAATGCTGTAATTGTACTGTAACATCGCCATCGTTCTGATTTTACTTGGGACTTTTTGGCTTTACCTGGGACCATTCTGTATTCATTTCCATCAGCATCAGTTCTGTGCTGATATTTTTGTGAATTGAGACAGTCTGTTTCAGTAATAGTCTTATTTTAAACCTAACTATACTATTTAACTTAAATAATGAAAGGCATGTAGGAGAGAAGTTTACTAAAAAAAGCAAGGATTTCTACCAACAACTTTTTCTCATGAAACTTAATTCCTCAGGATAATCATTTAAGGATGTTGCTTCTTGTAAGAAATCGATAAAATCTGGAGTAACTGCTAGAGAAACTAGCCCACCTTCTGGAAAAAATATTCCATTAGAGTAGAAAAAGCATAGAGCTGTTTTCTGTCCCTGGATCATACATAAAATTATTTCATAACCTTTGGAAATATCTTTTCTTAAAACTTTGGTACTTATGAAAAAATCGAAATCCTGGTGTAATAATGTAATAGAAGTGAAAAATAATCATAATTACTAGCTATTGGAAATGATTCTCTGATGGCCTAAGTGAAATCTCAGCTGTAAAATCCAAAGGGGTAAAAGAAATACAATGTTAACTTTATGCTTAGGTTCTAACCAATAATTTCTTACCAATATTTTAGGGACTAAAAGTACAAATAAATACTGGTATTGTGATCACTTTCCACTCCTGGCATTTCCCCACTATCATTCATTTCAGCCAGTATTTCCACCTTCTCTCAGACATACTGAGAACAAAGCTCTTTCCCTGTATCAGAGTTCAATTACACAATGAAAGAAATTTTATGCCAAGGGTTTCAGTAATGTTTAATGCTGGACACTCACCAAGGTTAAAACTATTTTTGGAAAATAACGGATTTTGCATATGCTGTTCAATAAGTAGATGATGTGACTTCAGAAGGAAAACTCTACTTAAAAATGCTTTAGTCCTGATGCACGCAATGGAGATGTCCCTTACTACCATGGCGTTACTGTAAAACCTCTGCTATAAAGTTGTTTCCAGACTGTTCCTGTTTACTGAATGAAACACGCTCCCAGGTTCCTTGACATCCTACAAATACTATGTGCTTCTCCTCTCTCTCCCCGCAAAGGTGAGCTAATTGCTAGAAGTCTGAATGGTATGAACCATTTTTTAGTTTCCCGTTGACATTTTTTGATGGCAAGAATGCTTGAGGCACACCCTATTCCTACCAGTCAGGGCGAGGGCCAAGGGCTGAAACAGGAAAGTCCAGCCAAAGAGGTACAATTAGGGATCCCCAGAGGGACTGCATGCTGTACATATTAACTAGATGAGTACTGCACTTTATATATATACGTCAAATGTACCCAGCACCTTATAAAACAGAAAGAGAGAAAGAGAGAGGGAGAGACAGAAAGAAAGAAAGAGAAAGAGAAAAAGGAGAGAAAGAGAGAGAGAAAGAGAGAGAGAGAGCAAAAGAGTGAAAGAGCAAAAGGAAGGAAGAAAGAGAGAAAAAGAGAGAGAGAGAAAGAGAGAAAGAGAGAAAGAGAGAAAGAGAGAAAGAGAGAGAGA
>VZSV01000007.1:9635208-9661077 GCA_013398735.1 Nothocercus julius | reverse complement strand
AAAGAAAGAAAGAAAGAAAGAAAGAAAGAAAGAAAGAAAGAAAGAAAGAAAGAAAGAAAGAAAGAAAGAAAGAAAGAAAGAAAGAAAGAAAGAAAAAGAAAGATAAACAGGTACGAGAATGCATTGGAAATATACAACTTTCTGGATCTTTTTTCTATGTTGCTTTGATGGTTTTACCATTTTATATTGAGTGCACAAGTACCAAAAAACAAAGATTAATGTTACCATAGAAATGTGTCTCTTTCCTCTAACCCCTCTCCTCTCAGCCTGAACTCTCAACAGGAATTTTCCATTCTCTTCAACAAGGGAAAAGCTTGTGAAATTCAAAAATATGTTCTTCAGTTCTCCTGAATTTTTGATTTTAGTGAAAATATTCAGTATTAATGTTTCCTAAAGTAAAACTCCAGGAAGAAAGTTATGGTAATCCTTCCAAATATATTTTCAGCTATAAATATCTCAGAAAGCTGTTCCACTTCACTGTAAAATCTTGTCCATATGGAACATACGACTAGAAAGGACTTTGTGAACTACTGAAATCCAGTTCTCTGTCGCAGGCACTCATTCAGTTTTGCTCAAACTGGTCATAGAGAATGATCAATTTGAAAACATGCTGGAGATATTTTCTTTTTTTTCTTTTTCTTTCCATCTCTAGCATTACAAGCAGGACTTCACTCCAGAGCCTCAGTTTCCTCTTAGAAATTGCCTTCTAGTCTCCAGATTTGTCTGTGGACTGTTTATATTCATTTATAGACTGAGTTTATGTAGACTTTGGTCTCTTCCAGTATATCCCAAAATATTTATAGAAAGCAATCGTATTTGTCTTAGGTTTGTTTGGCTAGCCCAAATAATTTGACTAAAAAATGTTTTCATTTTCTTGGTCACTCTAGTAGTTCTTTAGTAGTTCTTTCATCCTCTTTTTCAATTTTAATTTGTTTCTTTTGTTTTGTTTTTTTTTTTTTTCCTTAAACATGCATCATCAAAGTACCCCAAACTGCAAACTCACTGTTACCACTGCCCTATCTAAAGATTTTCATACTTCCAATCTTAACTTGAAATACATACACAGTTTAATACACAGAATAAGACACAGTTTATTTCATGTCCATGATTTGGATGATCATCGTAAACAAGGGGACCTCCTCTGAGGTTTCAGCTCATGAGTTTGCAGCATTGGTAGTGAGTTCGTCAACAAAGGAAAGAGATAAGCCAAGGTCTAGGATACTGATACTGATACTGATACAATCCACCCTGATATTTCTACAATGTGCCAGTTATCATGTCAGCAGTCTTTAGTTTCTCTATTCGTCCAAGCAAAGGAGGCATGCTCAATACCCCTCAAAACCTTTGCTGTGACAGGACTTTATGGTCCTACAGTTCTGAGCAAATATTCCCTGCATATCAGAAACAAATGAGAATAATCACAGAGAATATCAGAACAATTCAAGTTGGAAGGGTCTCTGGAGGTTACCTAGTTAGGTACTATCCAGCTTTATCATGATACATTCCCCAAATCATCCAAAAGCCAGCAATTTCCACAGTTATTTAATAATATTTTGACAAAAGACAATAAACAAAACAGGAAGCAACATAATAAGCTTTTCCAGTGTTTAAATGGTATCCGGTGTCTAATGGGTTGAATTAGAAAGAGCATTGCCAGGAGGTTAAGGGAGCTGATCCTTCCCCTCCACTCAGCCCTGGTGAGGCCACACCTGGAGTTCTTTGTCCAGGTCTGGGTTCCTCAGTGCAGGACAGACATGGAGCTACTGCAGCGAGTCCAATGGGGGCCAAAAAGAGATGAAGGGACTACGGCTTCTCTTATGAGGAAAGCCTGAGAGAGTTGGCCCTGCTCAGCCTGGAGAAGAGAGGAGTAAGGAGGGATCTTACCAGTATGTGTAAGTATCTAAAGGGTGGGTGAAAATATGGAGCCAGATTCTTGGCAACTGGCACAAACTGAAACAGAGGAAGTTCTGTCTTAACATGTGGAACTCCACCACAGTAAAACCTGACCTTCCAGTTCACAGTTTCTTGATCATCAGAAGTTTCTCATCAGACTAAAAGTTGCCTGAAAAATTAACACTGAACCACGCTCTTTAATTCCTCATATTGTGTCAGGGGTAGAACTAGGATAGGAATAACCACCCTTTGCAGACTTTTTTTCTCTGCTTTTGCCATACCGAAAACAATTTTTTTCTCTTTCTCTCATGAATAATAAAAGCACTTTCTGCTTTGTCGCCTTTATTATGACTACTTAATAGAATTTCAGTTTTCTCTATGCAAACACAACAGGTCATATTTGCTTCTTCCAATAAGCCATTTGGGCAGAAAGTCCTCCATGGGATATATGCTATGTGGTCTGTGATTTTCTAAGCTGCCTTTCAAGATACATGGGGATCCTGTGTTGCAGACATGAGTCCGATTTCCCTGTAACCTTCTCAGTCATTTCCATCTGGTATTGTACTTAGCAGGTTGATTTTCTGAGGCAGTTCACACTCTTAGGTATGTTAAGGATTGTATCTTCAATACTATTTGTTTTGCAATTTATTCAATGTTTTTCTCTGTGCTATTCATTCCAGTTTGCAAAGTACCCATCTGTTCCAGGGAGGACACAGAAGAGTGCAGTCTATCTATCTGTTCTGGAAAAGCATTTCTTCCGATATAAATGTCCCAGCTGCTTCACTCCATTTCCTCTGATCACATGTGCAGTAGGCACATGAAAAGGCTGTGACCCAAAAGAGCTATGCTCAGGTCTCTCTGTCCTTTCTAGACCTATGGAAGGTGACATCATTGTTCACTGTAGTCAGTGCAAAATTCCTTTCAGAACACAGGGTTTTAAACTCTAATTTTCACTATACATATCATAATTCAGTAAGTAGGACTGACCTGATCTACAGACACCTCTGGAATGAAATTAGAGGTGATTCTAAGCAAGTCAGGGAAAGCTTGCACAGGAAACTAATCTTTTTTACACTTCCTTCTAATCTGTTCAATCTGCTTGTCTGATAGCCTAGAGATTCTTCCTAATTCACTTGAGCTGTGGCTTGGCTTTACAATATGTTCAGCAGCAATACCCAATTATGGCACTTCTGCCAGGTGATTCAGTCCCTGCCGTGGGTTGTCCTGTTCCTTTATTCACACTAGTAGCTCAGTTGCATGCATTCAGTTGATAAAGCAGATCAGAGAATTGATTCAACTGAAAAACCACGCAGCACAATTTTTCCTTTAAGCTGCATCAAAATGACCACATAAACAGCTGTGCCATCCCAACTAATAGTGTAGTCTACTGTGACATGGGGACAGAAACAAGCACAGGGTCAGGTATCTTAGGTAGGTGTTGCTAATCATCACTTTGCAATGTCAAACTGTACCTTTTCCTATCTGGCTGCAGGTATATTACTACATTATACAACGGCAATAGAAACTGAAAATCAGTCCTCTGTATTGCCAAATTTTTAGGACAGGGTCTGGCACAGTTTGTGCCTGAAGTAACTAGCACTCTCCCAAACAATTCCCATGCATGGGAAGTGCTAGAAAAAATTCCCAAAAGCAAGCTGAATGCAACCCTACTGTTTTGGGGATAAGATAACTGAACAGTATGGTCAGGTTCATTCAGTGCCAGTTGGCCTGTATGCCAGAAAGCAGTCCCAGGCTTATTTATTTTACAAGTGCAGACATGAATGACCAGGCCAAACTCAGAGACCTCTTACCTTCGGAGATGATTCTTACAATGCTCAGTCAATGCTTGCAAAACTCCTAAGTGGCTCAACTTGCATTTTATTTTAATTTATAACTTCCTCCAGCTCCTCCGGTACGTTGACTCAGGCTGTGTCCCTCAGGCTATGGCTACACAAACAGCTGCACACACCCCTTGCCTATGCTCCGAACTGGCCAGGTGCACACCAACTTCCAAACAGAAGATGCAGTGCCATGACATATAGCATCATGGCAAAGCTAATTAGCACTGCCGACAGGCTCATACAGCATAGGCACAATGTTCAAGGAGCCCAAAGCTGAGGGATCTAGCACACACTATGTTTTCAGTCTTCTTTGCAACAGTTTCAGGGAATCTGGGCCACTCTCTCATCAGTATGCCATAATCCTGAGCTGATGGGACCATGTCTAATGCTGAGACACTGTTTCACTCCATATGCTAGTTCATTATCCAGCTCCTCTCTGTTTTAACTGCCAACAACATTATGTTTTTCAACACTTCTCCACTAGGAACTGAATGCACAAACATTGCATCAAAAATGCCACCCAACATCTGCCAGGTAGTTACCATCTTCCCATGACTATCACCTAGCCTGAACCTGAACAAGAGATTTAGTGTTGAGCTGTGTCACATCCTGTTACCTATCATAGCTAGATCATCTAATTCCCAATCCTTAGGAACAAGAAAACCCACAGGTATTCTGCTAAAATACAATAGGGAGATTAATTCTAAGAAGAAAAAATGCATTCTAAAATCACTATTCACTTTTAATAAAAAATCAAAAGCCACAATTCAGGATATCAGTGTTGCTACAAATTTTACAACAAAAAAAGATATGATGATAATGATGAGACATTCACAGAACATAAACTAAAGAAAAGCTAGACTTTTCCCACATTCCAATTTATTACACAGTCAAAACTTTTGAAAAAAAATTATTTCATTTTATTTATTTCATTATTTAATATATGCTAAGCAGGGCAAAACTCATTCAAAGACTAGATTTGAAGTAAAATATTTCAGAGACAACAGGTCTTATATTACTTGCCTTATATTATCTGTAAATATATTAATTGCAATCCAATTAATCAATCAGAGCCACAGTATTTGGTTTCCTATTTGGTTTCCACTTCTAACTTTATAGCTCTTGGTTCAGAAGTTCATGGTGCTTTATCTATGAAATACCTTAAAGTAACTTTGAAAGTAGATTTGATTCAACTTAACTGCTTTTTCTATATTTTTACTGGAGCGTTTTAAGCTAAGATGATAGTCTCACTGCACTGTTATTTCATTACCCACCCAACACTCCAAGCCTGAGAAGTAATACACAAGGCCCAGCAGACATCACATGAATAGCTTATATGCCTTAATGCAGCCAGGTCCTAATTTCTTTCTTCCAAAATTATGCATAACAGAAGAAAAAGATTCCACTGAAAAAAATATTTTTAACATAGATAAATTATATAAATCCCTGAAAGCATAAAAGTAATAGACGATTAGTTAGCCATCACAAATGAGAACAGAACATCTACAGGTTCTTCCTACATAAGCCAGATGGATCTGTGGTCATGTTGGAAGCCCACCCTTAATGTATATGAGCTGAGATTTTCAAAGCGTGGTTCAAGAATTCCTAAAAAAAAGCTGAACTGCTGTACTTTGTTTGTAGTATATATATGATCATGTGTCTATAGTGAAATCTTTATGCATTTTGGAGAGGATGCAGGGAGGTTGTTTTGGAATGATGTTTTTGTCTGCAAAAATGAATCCATTGATAAATGGATCAGGAGCTCAGAATGAGTACAAGCACAAATCTGTGTCACACCAAGAGGCCTGTAGACTCCAGGTATTCTACAGGAATTGCAAATGCTAGCAATAATACCAAAATGCAATACAGCAAAACGTGAAATGGTGATGTTGATAAGACTAAAAACAGAGCAGACTATGAGCCTCCATCTGTATAAAAATACTAAACAAGTGTAATATAAAGGTATCATAAAAGTAGTATAATCAAACAACTCCCAAGAAAAAATATGGATTTACTTTAGGGTGGCAATAGAGGGCAAAGGAGTCATATACCCCACATTCCTCTCTATCATCACTGTATGGTGTGTGCAAACTCTGCCACAGCACATCATGTGCAGTTCTGTGGCTCTGCAGCTTCTCTGTCCAGACTGGAACTGAATCTGCCCTTGTAAATGAAAAGTAAATAAAAATATCCATACAAACACAAGTACATATCCAGATCTACCATCACCTTTAATGCTTCGCGCCAAGGCAATAAAACATAGCTTTACTGCTTTGGACTTTAAAAATAAGTGATCACATACCATATATGCTTAAAATCCATCATCAACCTTCACAGAACTTATTGAAAAACATCCCAATAGCCACAAAATGTGGATTGCATTACTTAAGCCAGCCTACGTTTCACTTCATAGTAGTGTTTCCCTCGGCTGCTCTCGCTTTATTTTCCAAGAAATTACACTGCTGGCACAAAACAGAAATGAAAGCAGCAATCACTGACCAAAAGATAGAGTTCAATTTTTGTGGAAAAAAAAAAAAAAAGAAATTCATTCTCCATTACACTTCTCCCTAAACAAAAGGAAAAGGATGACACGTGGCACGCATGGCATAGCATTATTGAGCATGAACCTAAACACAGGAAAGGCTTGTAAAATTTGTCAGTACTCTCACATAATAGCAAAAGGAGGGAGTGTTTTTTCTACTTTTTTTTTATTGTTTGTACTTGTTAGAACATTCTATTAGAAAATTAAAGTGGTTAAATTTAATGTTTTATATGCAAAAAAAAAAAAAAAAAAAAAAAAAAAGAGGGGATGTGATGCACTGGGATTGCCCATCTCTTTTCTGGGTTGTTCTTTACCCTGTCAATAACTCCTAGGAGAAGCGTCTTCATTTTTCCTTCTACTCAAAATAAGAGAGCCAGAATAGCAGATAGTTGTTTCTTCTGAACTTTTCTCTTCCTTAGTGTTCTCCCAGTAAATAGTTTGCTTCTGTCCAAAATGTGAAAAAAAACTATTCCAGCAAATAGGTTGGAGCATTTTCATTCCTTTGACACCAACCCTGTTAGACATTTGTTTGAGACGGTAGGACCAGTCCCAAAGATCAAAATGCTATCAAAATGCTCCTGTGCTCTCTTTTAATACATAAATCATTTAGGAATTACTGTTTTATGACAAATTGTGGAATTTTTAAATTTAGTTCAAATTTAGTCCAAATTATGTTGTTGCTGTTGTTCCAGAACCAAAAGTCTAAAATTTTGATGCTGCTAACAAACATTTCTTGAACAACAACAAAA
Source organism: Nothocercus julius (assembly GCA_013398735.1). NCBI lineage: Eukaryota > Metazoa > Chordata > Aves > Tinamiformes > Tinamidae > Nothocercus > Nothocercus julius. The sequence continues at coordinate 9,654,052 of VZSV01000007.1, read as the reverse complement.
AAAATCATATTTTATTTCCAAGTATCTAGTATACTGCAGAAAGATATAAGATCAAAAGGTAACTTTACTTTTGTCTTTCTTGATCTGAACAGAAAGAATCTTAGTGGCCAATTTGATTTGAATATGTACTACCCTGTTTAGGATAAGGAGAAGAGAGGGACATTAACTCTGGAAAAGAAATGAGGAAAGTGAACTGTAAGAGAAATGGATAAAAGGATGAGGCATAGACAGTAAAGGGAGAAGACTTCCCTTATGGAACTGATGTTCTGTCATTTAAAATCAGTTTATTTTATCAGAAAGGCAACTGGATACAGCACCTGCATTTGCGGTGGGAATGGGCTCCAGGTCTACCTTCCCCACTGAGCTAGAGGCTGGAGCGGGAGGTGTTCACAGTGTCTCAAGTCCCCTCCTGCCCATCCATCTCCTCAAGATCTATCCCTTCACATCTGTCAGCACAACCGCAGCACCACAAATAACTTCTGGTGTGGAGGACTGGGGCTGCTTCTCCTTCAATAACACAGCTGCCCACAGAGCAGCTCTGGGCTGGAAGACCCCAGACCTGAGCTCAGCTCCAGCGGCTACAGCTGCAAGACTCGGTTCTCTCTCTCCACAGTCAGGGATATTGGGGAAGCGCAGCACTCAAACGTAGGATGAGCCTCCTTTCTTCGGCAGTAGCCACCAGTTCCCCACACTGACTGAAGGAGTAAAAAGGGGCCCCTTTACACTCAGGTTTTTAGTTGTTAGCTCAAGTTAATAGCTCCTTTTCTTTCTACCTTCTGTTGCTGCATGCCAGCATTTCTGGAAGCACTACCCAGGCCTCTCTCAAAAATAGATCAGCTTGTGTATGTCATGCTAAAAAGCACCACCATAACAGACCCACTGTGTATGGCCCACCACTTTCCATTTTCAAAATATATACATATATATTTCATTTATAAATTGCACTCCTTCCCAGGGGACTTGGAGAGCCTTGTTTATTCCAGTGATGCCCTCAGCTACACCTATACATGCTTCATATTCTAAAGGATCAAATCAAAGGATGCAGCGCAAACACTAAGCAGACCTTTGAGTATACAAATTGGAGGCTGAATGACGGGCAAATAATCTCTCCTCATGAAAAGTTATGTTACAGCAACACAGCAGCAAAGTGAGCCAAAAATATGTCTATTCCTGATTTGTAGACCAGGTTTTAGTTATACTATAATCCTCTTGGTATGCCTGCTTAGGATCCACGCAATCACACGAGTCATGAGTGCTACCCACAGATCCCGCGGCTCCCATGCTGAACAAGTGACACACCAGATGAAGGCTGAAAAATATACATGTGGAATTGTTCTGGGAACTTAAAGCACCCATAACAGTAAACAAAGCAAATATGGTGCAAAACCTGTTGCTATTTTCCTAGCGTTTGTGAAGCAAAGCCACAGAAATGCAGAAAGACACACTCGTTCTCACACCTTCCCTCGGATCCCAGCCAGCGGAGCCCAGCAGCACAAACAGCAGCAGGGACACGTAAATGCTACCCGAAAGAGTGCCCTGCCTTGTGCCGCTGCACGGCTGTGTGCACGCGTGTGCGTGCACGAGAGCGCACATTCGGGTACATCTCCGTGTGTTTGAGAGGGCTGAATAAAGAGCAGGGCAGTTACTTTTCCTCCTGCTTCCTCTAAAGCCGTGGCTGCTCCAGGGGATCCACCATAAGATGCTCCTTGGCGCTGTCCTTCCCTCCTGCCTGCCCCTGGCACAACCTGAGCGTGTCTGGAAAGGTGGCTCCTGTTATTCCCTGTCTCGCTTGGGGACAGTCCCGAGAAGCCCGTGTCAGTTTGGTCTGATAAGTAAAATCCTCTCTATTGCCCGGGGAAAAGGCAGAGGGGCTGCTGGGCACCGCAGCACTCGCGGCACTGCTCACAAATTTTGGCTGATGGCTGGAGGCCAGATGACAGGAAGAGTATTATCAGTCTCTGTTAGGGGGGAATCCTCTGAAAGCGCTACTGAAGCAAAGAAAACAACGGCTAATGGCATAACAGCAAGCAGCAACCCAAGTCAACCTGCTGTCATGAGGGAAAAAATATAGGAAAATGGCTAAACTGCGCCAAGCAATAAGAACTTAAACTGTGGCACAAGGCAAGCATGTGGCAGGCCATGGGGAAACAGAGCAAGATGAAATTAAATATCTGATTTTACTTCAGATTACTCCACTAAACAATTAACAGAAAATTTGGTTGGAGCTGACAGGACTTTGCAACATCTTGTTCCTCAAAGATTGTATTTTTCATCCCCAAAAAGATATAAGGATTTTTTCAACCTAGTTACCTCCTTTCCAGCAAAACTATAAAAATAGTAAGATAAAAAATAATGTCCCTCAATCAGACAACAAAAGATAGTTGTTCATCATAATATTTTCAAGAATCTATATGCACTAAACACCTGGAAAAGGCATCTGGTAATCCTCCAAGCACTGTTTTAAAACTTTAAATAGGTGTAAAAAAACAAGTGTTCAAACACAGGTCCCTCACAGCCTCCCCTTCTCTACTGTTTCTGGGATTGCAAACTATCTGGATGCTTCTGTATTCTGGAAGGTCTTTTGTTAACAACCATCACACCAAAGCATCCTTGCAAAGGTATGTAAACTCCCAAAGCTAATCTATTTATTTGATGACCAGATTTCAAGACAAAACTGCAATTCTTCCAGTACGATTTTTAATATTCCCAATGTAATCAGACCATGAGGAATTAAATAGATGAATTATCATCATTTGTGCAAAACAGTATAAAAATCAGAAGCAAAGACAAAACAAGAAAGATTCCATATTCCTTACCACTAGGAAAGTTATTTATTAGTCAATATTTGTATTTATTGCACTAATACACTTAAAGGTGCAATGAGAGTAGAAGGATAACTCAGCAAGAAGGAGCTCAGCAACGAGGCCTAATGCTAGCTCTTAATGCTTATATGTTAAATTCAAACACTCCTGTAATATTAAAATATAGACTTTTATCCACAAATCCACTAATAATAATGCACTAATTGCAATAATGCATATTGGCAAGCTGTAGGCTTATATCAATGAACAATTAAAACGGGAACTGAAACAACTATCACCAGAGAAAAAGGCAATGGATAGTTTATTTTAGTACTTGCTCTAAGTCCTCCAAGGAATAATACAACCACAGAAATGGGAGACAGAAAAAAAAACCTTGTAGGTCATACAGTTTATTTGTCTGACAGTGCAAGATTCTTCCCTATAATGATTTTTAGCACTTCCTTTTGCCAAGTTAAGAACAATGTATCACATCTAAGCAAAACGAGCTTATTAGGAGGCCCCTCAGACACTGTGTTTCGCAGTACCCAGTAGATCATGGTGCTGCATCATATAACAGCAAAGGTGCCAAATTGTTGAGACAATATAAGGCTATATTAGCCTTATACAATATAGCCTAGACAATATAAGGCTAACATAAGGCTAGCCCAAAACATGAGTCAGCTGCATAACAGGATCTCTCAGAGTGCCGGGCCCCGATATAAATCCTCTCACCCTCTTGCCTCCTTGCCACAGCGTAGTGTCCTCCCTCCTGCTCAAGACACAGCTGATCAGTCTTGGCACACAGGTGTGAGATGTGCAACCACAGCGCCAAGTGGTGTTAATGTGCAAGAAAGAGCTCAAGCTGTGGAAGAGCAGGAGGTCACTTAGTGAGTCTCATACTTAGTGGCAGGTTCACACTCCCTCTGGGTCTTCCGTGGTCCAGGCAGTTCTCAGGGGATGCAGTTGAAGGCAGGACCTGGACAGGAGAATTTCCTGCTGGATTAAGAGATGCTTCATGCATGAGAGTCTTGCCCTGGTGAGCAGAGCATCCCTCTCGAGATCACCGATCCCTCCCACCCATTTCAAAAAATGACTCCAACAGTAACCACATGAAGGCGTTCACAAAAGGAAGAGAAGCAACCTCGAGGGAGACAGCTGAAAAAGAAGTGACCATAATGAAAAACACGCTGAGAACCTGTTAGACAGCGGACGTAACGATCTTCTCTTTAACCATCTAGTTATGGGGAAGAAGCATCTCAAAGATGAGCTGAGGGGCTCCTGCTTCTTACCAAAACCATTTTGGTAAGAAGTAGGAAAGTAAGTAAGTATATTTGGTAAGTAAGTATTTTGGTAAGTATTTGTGGTGTCATCTCCTGCTGCGTAGCAGCTTCCTACCAAGGTTTTCTACACAAAAGCCTAAACTGCCCAAAAGCAGAGAGCTCATCTAATTGAAATTTTGCCACTATATTTGCTTCACATCTGTAAATGTGCTTGAAGAGCTTCAACCACATTTCTAACTATTTCAAAGAATTAATCAGGAAAGCCTGCTACACTAACTGCCCAAGACAGGAAACAGAGAACATTCCATGACTGCCTAAAACAAGTAAAATACAAAATAGTTATTTTTGACTTTAAACACAAAAAAAACAGCCCATTAAAACAAATATATTAAAATAATGTTATGCTAAGAGAATTAAAACATGATGAAATTAAGATTTTTCACATAACCTTAACTCTTTCACTATGAGAAGGCACCTTATAAACAGCCCTTTTTACTCAGAGACTTGCTATTTTTCTGCATATTTAAACACAGATGTGGGTGTAAAGTGTAAAACAAAGTCAATTACTTAAATAACAGTATAGATTAAGGTACTTCATTTAAATATCTTTTTAAATATTGTATGTGTCTTATAACACCTACAGAGACAGAATCCTCAAGTATGGATGCAAGAAATAAGCCATTTGGCTTTGCATTTAAGCCAAGAAACAGAGATTTATGTTTGCTGTGTACATCTCTGGGATGGGGGAGACAAAATTGTGCATTGTGTACAAGTTACCTACATCTACAATGAGTCATTACAGAAGAAAATGGGAAAAATAAATTATTACAATTTAATCAATTTAATTAATATGTATTTATACAATATAAAGGTCTGGATCTTTCAACATTTCCAAATTTTTATAAAGCATGAACGCTCTTTTGTTAGAAATGTCCATATTTTAAACTTGAGGCAAACAGGAGAATAATGAAAGGTCCAACATTTCAGAAATATACCAGGTAGCAACTACACTGCAATATTTCACTAGCATTTCTAAGCAAAAAAACATGGTCTTTTTTTCAAGTTAAACAAAACATCACCTTTATAAAAGCTTTGCTGCCTGAGTTAATCAACAGTATACAAATAATGTTTTCCTAAATAGTGTGTTACTTTGCCTCACCCACTTGCAAGCAATTCAGAGTTTTTGAGGAGAAATAATACGTGTTATTACATCCACTCATCTAGTTGCAATAGGCAGATTTCTTACCTATTTGTTTTCTGTATTGGTCAACAGGAGTCCTTGCTGCAGAGGCATCTTTTCTACCCATTGTTTTCAATCCAAAAATCACTATCAATAGTACAAAGAAAAAAAAATAAAATTATTCCTCGATAAGTTACCTAAAGAAAACAATGACTTCTATGTACAACATAAAAATCTGTAACAAGCAATACTTACAACATTATGCACAAAGACATAAGCCTGCCCAGAATGCAAAGAGGTACTAATCATCATTATTATAAAGACTATTATAAAAGTACCTTTTTTTTTTCCGATTACACCATTTATTAACATTACAGAATGGCTGCTAGTTTGAATTAAGAAAAAAATGAAATGAATTTAAACTGATTGCTCTGTAAAACAGTACTTGATGCTACGGAATTTCACTTTAATATGTTCTTTTCCTCAGTAAGCCATAGCATGAATGGAGTATTGTGGAGCCTCTTCTCCTGTGGGCAAACCCTTCCCTAGGAGGGCTGGGAGCCAGAGCGCGCGTGTGCTCAAGCCAGATCTGCTCTGGAGAGCCCTCCAGGCACCTCTCCCCCATTAGCAAAGCACCCCCTATTCTCCTGCTCTCCCACCCTGACTCTAGAGATCACAGAATCATAAAATCATTATGGTTGGAAAAGACCTCCGAGATCATCAAGTTCAACTGTAAACTCATCACCACCAGCGCTGCTAAACTGTGTCCCTACGTGCCTCATCTGCACGTTTCTTGAACACCGCTAATGTTCAGGTCTGCAAGTGAAGATCTGCAGGATCTGCAAATGAAGAGACAGCGGAGAAAGAAGGCGAGAGCTGGGGCTCCACCATCTCTTCTTACGGTCTTTGGAGCATATGCAGTTGGAGCATATACAGTGAGCTTCACTGGGCACCACTGTTTGGGGAGCTCAGCCCTTGGGCACTGCGGTGCCCAAGCACGTGCGAAAAAGCACCCAGACCTCTGCACCATGGGCTGCTGTCAACGTTACAACCCTGACCATCTGAGATGAGCTCCTTCATAACTTCAGCTGAGGTCCAAAGCATCGCTGCAGCAATGACCCCGTCAGTGACTCATGCATATAGAGGGCAAAATGTATCTTTCTTTGTATTTACCTTTGCTATAAGAATTATGAAAATGTAAATGTCAAGTGAAAAAAATGGACAACAGAATTGATCTCTTAAATGAGATGCTGACTTTCAGTGTGTGTCACAGGACTTAAAATGAACTTAGGTGTCTACAAATTGGCATAAAAATATTCAAGAGGAATAGCAAGGTATAAGACTATTTTAGTTTAATTCAAAGAATACATGCACATATGTGGTAAACTGCAATCTACTGGGATTTTTCCTGCTATTCTGGTCACTGAGTTGTATTTCTCACATAATGTTCACATCACAGTAGTAACGCTGGAAAACAAATACAAAATTTCAACTTGCAGCTAGTTGAGGGGAACACATACATTTTACACTGCAAAACTAGTTCTTGGCTTATTTTATGCCACTGTTAACAAATGTTTTGACTTAACCTTTTGCAATCTCACTAGCCTACCAATGTTTGGAAACAAAATGTCAGCTGTTAAGGACGTTTGCAGGAGCGCTAGTAAAACACAGGGAGACAATTATTCGCCATTATTTAAAAACAGGGTTGGTTGAGGGAATAGGAGGGCTTGGGCTGTGGCTGTTGGCCGGGTGAGCGTGGGGTCCCTCTCTCCGGCACCTAGAACCTGAAAACGCTGCTGCTTCTCTTTGTTCTGCAGCAATCCCTGCTCCTTTCTGTTTTCTGATGGCTAGATAGCGAACTCCCGAGAAACCCGTGGAGACATTAGCACATACAGCCGCAGTGCCTAATAAGACAGCTATTTGCATAAAAGATCAGCCACAATTTAAAATGTGTTGTGATAGATGTGGAAAGGGAATAACAGATCTATATTAGCATGTACGAAACCAAGATTGTTTTCACAATTTAATTCCCCGGGGACAGTGTCTCATCACCTTCCCTTGTAAAGAATCCTCCGTTCCCCAAGGAGGTAACTTGGGATGAGCCAGAGTTAAACTAAAATATGGATTAATAAGAGATAATATTTATTATTTATGAATCTCGCTGTAGGAATGGTTTCAAATGTAACTTTCTGATCATATTTCCATAAGGGAAAAGCCCTCAGCCTTTATGACTCACGACACAGGTTGAGGAGAAAACTGCCACTTCCCTACGTAAAATATAGGTGGTTATCCTGCAATAACCGTTGCTCTTAACTTTAAGGAAGGCAAAATGCACTCGGTCTTTTTCAGCTGTCTCTGATGTCAGCGAGTGCAGGATTTAGCCTTTTCTCTGTTTCTTTATAGCGCACAAGTCATCTGCAGCATAACGTGTTACGTATTCTCCGGGCGGTCTTCAGGTCTCTGCAATATAACCACTAAAAAGCACGTAAAAGAGCTCTGCTCTTTTTACTTGCTATTAAAAATACCTTAAGAGTAATTTCAGGTCATTTGAGGCCAATCTGAGCCCTCCTCACCTTTCAACCTTCTACAAAATATGATTTTAAGAAGATGAAGCAAGACTCCCTTGCATTATTTTTTTGCTTGTTTATTGCTGCTTTGCAGAGATATTACAAGGTCAAAGGATTTCCTCATTTCTGTGGTTCCTTTGGGTTTTTTTTACCCTCTTTCTCTTCCCCTCTAGAATTCACCCTTGAGGTTTACATCCCCAGAAGAATACATGATACATTTTTTCCTTCCTGTTTTATTCTGAAGCAGTGACTGATAATAATTAATACACATGATAAATTGCCTATTATCACCTCCTACTGTTAATAGTATTTTTTGAGTTATAAAACATACTTGAATGTCTACACAAGATCTGATCATAAGAGTGTTTGCTTTAAATCCCAACTGACTATTCTTGAAATATATACTGCTTCAATTAATCACAAAATGTTTAAAGTAATTCTTTTAATGAAATAAATACATACTGTTAATAATTTCAAAAATCATATTAGAAATAAGTACAAGCACTACAGAGCATAAAGAATGCACTTTGTACATTTATGGCACAATATAAATTATTGATAATAATAATGAAGTCTAAAGTGTGTGGCACTGAACACAGGAAGATCTAAACACGTGCCCACGTGCGTGTTTTCTCAGCAGTGATGATAGCTGACAGTCTCCAATGCTTTTATTCTTCAACAGCAAGCTGCCTGAATATTAATACAGGGCATCTTAGAGTGATAAAAGTAATCAATTAAATTATTATTTTTGCAGCTGAAATGTGGCTAGTCAGTTGGGAGAAAGGAAATTAAGATTTTGTGATAGAAAAGAACCACCATGGAGTGTAAAACTACTAGGTCAAATCTTCCACTGTAATTGAAAAAGTTCATAAATAAAGGAGGATGAATGTATAGTGATATATGTGTATACGTACACATACCTTTTGTTTAGAAACATTGCAAACGGATATAATACTTAAAAATCCCTCTTTTTGGGGTGTTTACAATGCAGGTTAATAATTTCCACCCATAATCCAAGTAATTTTGAGTGTGATTCAAAGGCTACTGATGTCAATGAAAGAATGGGTCTTTTACTAGTCAATCTCATTAGTTTAATAAAAAATGGACATTAATATAATAATAAATGATTGATAATTAATAATATTATAGGGACAAAAATAGCCTTTTATCCTCAGTGGTAAAATCCAAAGAACATACTGGATTGTCTGTGAACACCAAGTTATTCCATTTAAAGTGGAAAATATTGCTCTTGATTGTTTGGATTGGCTTTTTTTGTGTATTGCTGAAATAGTAAGGAAGAAATTGAAAAAAGGTAGTGAAAGTGACTAGTAGCCAAAATTGCAAGATAATGATAAAGTATGTATAAACCTTTACTATTACTTTAAAAATAAAAATAAACAAAATATGAAAAAAAAGCCTTGCTTATGCACTCATTGGCCGAGCTATACACGTCATATTCCTAAGTCTTAAAAAAAACAGCAGCCATTATCACTCCTCTGGAAATTGTTTCTCAAAGGAAATCCAAATTTCCAAACAAGGAAATTGTTTCTCAAAGGAATCCAAATCACCTCTGGAAATTTTGCATTCAGGAGACTACGCTCCTTAACTTCACGTAGGTACCTCAAATTAGGTGGGATCAATTAGGTTTAAATATTTGCTTTTTGTCTTTCAGCAAAAGCAGTTCACTTGTTTTTGCTAGATGTAAGACACATCTAATACCATAAGAGTGCAAAAAATCATGATTAATTTTATGCATGGGAGAGAGAAAGAAAGTGAAGATTTTAAGGACCATTAACCCTCAGTGAGATTTTTAAAAGGTTTCCTATCAAGTAAATTTTGAATTTTAAGCAAAAAAAGAGGCTATTAAAGAAGTCAATTTCATTCCCAGTAAAGAACAGTCTGTCATAGCTTACACAGGAAGTAGAACTAAGTTCAAAATGTACTTGGCCAAAACTCACTTATAAAAACATTACTTATACAGGAGATACCCCTATAGTAAATCATAGCATTTTGAAGAAGAATAAATATTACTAAGGTAATGACCTTATATTTATTTTTCATTATTAGGATTTTTCATTTGTCTTCAGAATCAAATTCCCTACCCATTTCCAAACTGCTATGCCATCTGTAAAACATACATACAATATAAGTATGAAGACAGATCTTCATTTGAACAAACTTAAAATTACGAACTTTCAGAGATGAGCGCGGATCTAACCAGAGAGGGTACATACCCACACTGATCAGCCAAAGGAAGCTCATCCTCTCTAAAAGGATAAACATATAGGAGCAAATGCAGGAATTGCACAATGACGCTCCTAAGTTGGGGGTAAATAAGGAGAACAAAGCCTTTGTCAGCCTTACACAACATAAAATGAAAGCATGCATTTCCTAGCTCACAAGCTGAAAGCTTCTTGGGTCAAGAGGAAGAACGACAGACAGTTATTTGTTCTATTTCTGCAACCAAAGCAGCAGCAGCAGCAAACATTTCACACTGCACTTAAATATAGGTAGATCTTCAACATTTACTCCTTCGGTGTTCATTTCCTGTGATGAAGTAGGTAATAATTTAAATAAATGGTAAAAAGCTAGAGGTCATAGACCTTAAATTTCAAAATCAGGTAAGTCTGTCTGAGTGCTTCTAATATGTTATGAAGCTGTAATTCTGGAACTTAACAGAGCACCATTTTTTTTCCACTGGGATCCTACTTCAAGATCTCGGAAACTTTTTCTTTGTTCCGCTAGCTTTTAAAGTAGGGTGGAGAGCAATTTATCTTTCCTTTCTTTAAACCAGAAAATAAAGCTTTGAATCTCACTTTCTTTAGTTTGGGGACATGCCGAAAATTCAATTTTTTCCAGATGTTGCTCCCTTCCTGGGATTGCCACGAGTCAGAGTTTGCCACAAGTCTGGGTGCTTTAACTATATATACTTATTAATTCATCATTTGTGGCTTTTAAGCTAAGGTTCATGTTCATGGACTTCCTGAAATAAGAAGAAATGTTTGGGGAATAATTATACATCCTTTTAGCATATCCATCTTAAACAACCATTCAGAGGAGAGACTGAGCGACTGTAATCCGTCATGTGACTCAAAGGGGGAATAATACTTGAAACTCTTAAAAGTTATATGCAAAGAAAAACTCAGAAACAATACACAATGCCATATTCCGCTGATGTTTTATGTTGTGACTTTTTGCTTAATTTGCATATCTGAATGTTTTCAAAATTGAAAATCTGAACAGTTCCTCTAAAGAAATATATGAAAACAAGATATTTTGAAGATATTTGCTTTAATGTTCTCTCCTACCCTGTTTTTCACAGATAATTTAAAAAGCATATTAGACTATGTCTCTTCTTATTTTTTCCCATTAATTCTATTATTGATGCCCCATCTATTTTGCATCCATTTGCCTTGAATTTGTCCATTGCTGGAGCAGAAATAGAGCTCTCAGCACACAGTCCATTCCTGCCTGACAACCAGCCCAAGAGCTGGAAACCACAACGACAGAAAACAGCCACAAGTCCGCAATGCAGCTAGAAAGCTGCAAGACAGAAAAACGTGTCTTTCTGCCATATATTTCACTTAAGTATCATACAATGCCCCATCACACTTGACTCCAAGTCATAATAACTGATAAAACTGGTCACCACGCTTTTCTCATAGTCTTAATGATTTTCTCGCTTGCTACCTAGAACAAGCCTGCGAAAGTTGAAAGCAAGCGACGAATGACAGCAGCAATAACATTTCAGTACACATAGACATAATTGTAACACTTCAGCAAAACTGAATTATTAGTTCCACTATAAAACCTGGTATTCAAAAAGACTTAAAAGGTAATCTTTCCATCCAGTGCTCAGAATGATTTTTTTTTCCTTTCCCTGAAACTACTGCCACTCAGTAAGCATTAAATAGACTTATCTGTGAATGAAGAAAAGTAGTTTTATGCCCCTTTTGTTGTCTCACATGCTGTATTAGGCATTCAGGAAAGCAGCTCAGCTTAAAAGAATCTATTCTGGTCATCAGGCAAAAGAAAAATCAGGTGTAAACAGTTTTAATTTGGTGGGTCTGGAATCTATATTTTTTTTCTATTTTTCAAAACCTGCTAAAAGACAGAATAAGCTGTTAATGTTCTTCATAAAGATCGGAAGATAAAACCAGCATGTATTTTCTTAGCCTTAATGCAATATATCATTTTTGTATCTTTTGCTTTTAAAGTTGTGTGAAGAAAAACAAAACAAAATAAAAAAGCAGCAGATAAATCTATAGGATCCAGTACTAACATATCAAATGTAAAGTTCAGCCCTATAGAAGCTAATAACAAGCATGATATTCAGGCTTAGTGAACAGACCCATAGATGTTAGCAGCAGCATTTTCTAAAACAAGTCCTACTCCATTGGTTTTGAAGGATTAGGCCATAATTGGCTGAGGAGTTTAATACGGCTTAAATAGCCCCGATTCAGTAGTTTCCAAAGTAGCTCAAGACAATAGCAGAGACCAGTAGGCCAAGCTCACTCGCTGCAGATTATATCTAAATCACTCACGACTTGCATCTCTTGAAATCTGACAGAGAGCGCATTAAAGGCAATGATTTTTAGGGCAAAGAATAAAGTAACAGTGTACATGATGCAAGAGCTTGAAGACCTGCATATTTTGTTTGGACAAAAAGTGGATATAAAATTATTGATAGCCATGAAAAATCCTAAACTAGTACAAAAACTGAAGGAATGCATCACAATCACTCTAAAGCCTTTATATGCAGAAACTGCCAAATGACAAAAATATGCCTTGGTACAGTTGGTTATATCAGAAAATATAATAAACTTGCCACATTTCAAGGCAGAAGAGAGAGGAGTGCAACCAAGAAGAAAAGACTGTGATGAGCAGGCAGCAAAATAAACAAATAAATCACCCAACAGCAGAATTTCAGTTGAAAAAGCAGAGCTCTGTGTATGTTTGAAGGTCCCTGATGTGACCATTTCTGCAAATGGCTGACTGGTTCCTTTTCACAGGTTTCTCTGCAGAGCCACAGGACCAGATGAGAGTTGTCACCACCAATTCCCAGTCCTGCTGACCAGCGTGCATGCGCGGCACCAGGAAGAAGACATTTCACTGCAGGGCTCATCCTCCAGAACACCAGAGGAACGGATGGCACCAGCTGAGACTAACACGCTGAAAAAAAGGATTTATTTGGATGTCTGAAGTCACGCAATATATATGAAATCGTATTTAATGTAAAAATATTTGTGAAATACAAAATTGAGCACTTATTTATTACTTGCTGCTTTTGGAGTTTAGACTTTTTAAAACACTGTGTTCTGGGGCATGAACACAGTGTTTTGGCCTTCCTTCACCTAGAAGATACCTCTGATGAGAAATTTCTACACCTCAAACTAATTAGGAACCTAACAGCTAAAGGCTCTTGAAAGGGAGACTTTGCCCTTGCAAGAGCATTTAATAAACAGCTCTCAGATTGTGAGTTTCTGTTCAGGAACCATAGCCTGAGATAAAATGGCAGATAAAAATCCACTCTATCCATTCACTCTAATTTCCTGAGAGCCATCTCCAAGCACTAGGGGTTTGCACATGCCCTTGGCCCTAGTCAAAGGAGAATGGATGCTTCGGTGCTGCCTTAAGTTTTAATTGGGAGGAAAGGGATATATAGCTTTGCATACTGCCTAACACAAACAAACAAAAACTGCTAGAGCATTCACTAAAATAAGTTCTGACTGGCTTTCATAAAAGCAAAGAGATTCACCACCAGTACCACAGGAAACCGCAGGGCAATTTGCTATTCTCTTCCCAGGATAATTGCTCAGTTCTGCCAAGCTTTGGAAGGTTGAGGGATGGATCAACTTTGAAACAAAGAGTTTGGTTAAATTGCTTTTAACTTCTGAAACAGCCTAGCCCCACATACTCAGCTTTACAGTCTTCCTTGTGTTTCCAAGTAGACTTTATATGTGTGTATATATATATATATATAAGCTAATGAAAGCTAATGAAAATCTATACTAACATAGTACAGTGGAAACATCTTCCAGCTCTCCACTGTTTCCAGCACTGACAGTGCCTTCGTGAGAATGCCCAAAACCAGCCTGATAATTTGGGTCACTCACCACACTGATTGCTTTGGTTTTATGAGTATCAGTCCCCAGCCCTTGAAAGTCCTTTAAAGACTCTTCAAGGTACAGTACAAATTCTATAGAGTCCTTCTATGGTCACAATACAGAATTGAATAGACCCTATACAATATACATTACTCGTGTGCAATAAACGACAGATTGCAAGTGCTTTGAATTCTTTACTCTGCATATATGGCTATGTTTTAGTACTGTACCCACATTTAGATCATAATTTCCATGGGTATATATAAACATCCATGAAGACAAACAGGCCATGCAGAACTGGAAGAATTCATCCAGAAGCTTTGCTTTGTAAATCAATTCAGATGTATTTTGCTAAAGCCATAAAGGATAATAGCAAGCACACTGGGATCTTTTGTTTTAAATCATTATGATCTGTTACTTTAACAGAATTTACTAATAATTATTTAACCCCGCTGGTGCATTTAAAATGAAAATAGTTTGAAGTTTTTTAAATAGAATTTGTGTCTCTAATAATCATTTTTCCAGAATACCTTCTTCCTACATAGCCTCTCAGTCTGCTTCTTTGTATTCCCCGAAAGATATTGAAATAATCCAGACTTTCAAAATTATCTCATCTTTCACGATAAAAAAATAAGCAGCAGTCTAAGAAAGCTCTGTTAACCTTTTCTCTCCAAATTACAGAAACTGTCACTCATAGATTAACTAGTATATGTCAAAAATTCCAAAGAAAGCAACATCCAACCCGGCAAGCCTGGACCCACTCTCAGCTCTCAGAGGTAATGTTGTTAATATGCAGAAATTGGGGTCTTCCAGGGAGGACTTCAACTCCTACAGCCGCTTCTGGGACAAACCAAGGCACAGAAGACACTGTCCTATATCAGAAACATCTTTGGCTACAGGAGTCTCCTTACAAACCCCAGGTCTTCCTTCGGCCAGAGCTTTCCAAAACAACGTCTTCCGATCTGCAGGAATAGCCAGAATTCCTTCTTCCTAGACACAAGACTTCTGCGGACAACTGCATTTTAACAGTCAAGTGGGCTCGTGTTATCACGACCTCAGCCACATTTGTACATCACCCTTCCCTCTCAGGACCTGCAGTCACTGCAGCACCCACACAGGTTGTCACTGCTGGTTTTATGCTTAGTCCTAGGCTATCAGGATAGGGAGGAGCATCGCACTCAGTTCAAGTATCTGCTGCCAGTCCTCGCACACCATTGCCATGCCCCCCAGACAACACTTCCGAGCTCTGGCAATAGGCCAGCTCTTTATCCATTTTCTTACTGCTGTACAGTCCTAATTTTAAAATACATTTTAACCAGGCAGTAGTAAATCAAGGACATAATCAAGCTTAAATGTTGGCTATACAAATATTGCACTTTGGCTTGACAGCCAACACACAAAAACAAAACAAATAATACACTGCTTCAGGTTAACTGTTTTCTTTTGGCAAAGATATAAGTAATAGAGAACCGGTCTTGCAATAAAATGAGTGATGTAATTTTAACTGAAGGCAGCTTCATCAGCTCCATGCACAATGAACCCAACACTCAATCTGCCTGCTAGACAATTCCACATATAAGAAAGATCTATGGTACATAAACAAGACCTTTCAGGTATGATTGGTTTTAAGGGTAAAGCAAGAGAGGTAAGAGTTGGAATGGAAATATGGTGATATGGCACATTCGAGGACTGAAATGCCCTCTGCTGATGCAGCAACAGGTGCAAATCACAGGTCATTTAAAATAGAAACATAAAAGCATGTCCACGTGAAACCATTCTGGAGACTCATAAACAAGCAGGGGTATCAAAGTGAGAGGCTTTAAGATGTTGCTACCCCCAGCTGTTCAGCCACCTCTCTGCTGGAGGTCACCGGCCTGGAAGGAAGGGCAGCAAAGGGAATACGTCTGTTCCTGGGAATCCCACTTGGAGATCTGCTCCTCAGCATCAGCCACCAAAATAGCAGGTCAGTGCTGCAATGAGGAGAGCAACCGCAGAGACCGAGAGCAGGTGTAGCTGCTCCTCCGCACCGAGCAGGATCTGAGGGATGCGGGAAACCCAACAGCTGGCGATATCTGAAAGCATCTAAGTCTTTCAGCACGCGTCTGTCAGAGCCATTTGTGAATAAATGTGAGCCTAAGAATTTGTAGAATTGAGAACTTCATATGTAAAGATTACAATAAAAACACAATAGATAAAAGAACAAAAAGCTACACAGGCTGATTGATAATGTAAATGTGAGACAGAATTATCATGGGTAAACTTAACCTTTCCTTTACTTGCACCACACAACACAGCCAGAGAGAAAACAATTCAAACTTTGAAATTTACCACATTTCTAACCCAATCTGTTTCCCCTCTATAAATAACAGTTGATAACATAAAAGGTTATTTTGTTTCATTATTTATTTTGTTTCAGTGGAAATACACGAGGATAATTCTGGCTTACTGTCTAGAAGCAACAAACTACAGGCAATGTATCCTAATCATTCCCTCATTATCTTAAGGATACAAACAGCAGTATTAGTAACCAGCAAGTTGATCTGTGTATTCTTGAGTCTATCTTCTGTGTTTTAACTTCCCCCTACACCACTCAGCATTAACCTAATGCCAGCCTCTGCTCTTTCCCTCTCCAACACTTGCCTTTGGGTATAAGTACCTTCAACGCTGCAAGCTTCTGCTGTCAGAATGGTCTTCCCCCATTTATTCATTTCACCAGCTCAACATCTATTCCCAGGCTTCCATTTCATCTTTCCTCTCCTGACTGTGCCCCTTTTCCTTCTTCACCCCTGTTATTGGGCTTACATGTGTTAATTCAATGCACTGCGCCTTACCAACACTGTGTTGTTTTTGATGGTAAACACGCAGGTTGAAGGATGATGCCAAGAAAAATTACAATATATGAAGAAAGGATACTTTGTTCATACATAAAACACCATAGCTAACACTGCAGAATGCCCTGGGATACAATACAGTAAGTATATAAACAATGACATCAAGCTACAATGTTTCATTGCAATACATCGTTAGAGAGGCAAAAAAAATATGCAAACACTGATGCTTGTTTTTAACCTTCTTGCTTAAAAAAAAGGTTGAAGAAGCAGAAAAAGAAATTAGCACTGTGCATTTTTAACTATGCCTGGAATAAGTGTTTTCTCAGTACAATGAATTACAGGGGTATCTTATGTGCAGATACAAAAGCACCTGGGGTGCCATGATATTTTCCCATGACCTTCAAACATAATTCCAGCAAAGAGTAAAAATGCATCAGGAATCACAGGCTGTCGCAGACAACTTTGGGGTATTAAAGCTGAATTAATGCAAGTTTTTCTTGGAAAAACACATGCAGGCACTTTTCCTTCTCCTGTAGCAGTTCCAGTGTCCACCTATGTTCGTCATTCCATGAAACACGTCTCTCCTAAATGGCAAACACTTAGCTTAATTTCATTCCTGAAGCTGTCTTTCCTTTTCGTCTCCTTTCTAGAAGGGAAAGAAAACTACTTGTTCACTCAGGCCGTCAAAAAATATTTCAACACCAAAACTGATTATTAAAGAGCTGTAACATAAATTGTTTCTTCATCTCTTCTACCAACAACACTGTGACGTTTATGTTGTGTATAACATTGCAATGATATATGGGATCATCAGCTAGGTAACTAAAACCAGTTTCACTGGGCCTGTGATTGATAAACTATGGCAGTATTAAAACATTAAAAATGTTAATCTTTGCAATAACCTCCTGAAAAGTTTTTATATTAATTTAAACCATCGATCATTTTAATATTTAATCATTGCAGACTTCATTTGAAATGAGGATAGCCATTGCATTGAAAAACACTTCATTTTTTATTTTAAAAAATGACCAGCTTCTATGTATTCTGTAATTCTCTTCACATTTTTTCCTGCGCAAAATGTAAATCTGCAAGCAAATCTACAATGAAAAAAAAAAAAAAGAAAAAAATAAGAGTTTGTATCAGAAAACATATACTTTCACAGTCCTTTTTTTTTCCCCGACCAGGAGTAACTGTAAGTGCTATAAAAGAAAACCACTAGTTTCTTTGTCCCTTCCCTACAAGCATCTATGTTTCATCTTCTTTACATGCCTCATCAGCATAACAATTTATTTTTAACTCCTTTTTGTAACTCTAGCCTGCTTTAGAAATTTATAAAGACTTTCCAAAGCATCCTTTATATTTTATTCTATCTGTACTTATCACACAGTAATGTGTGCCTGATGCAAAGTTCAGAATGATTAATACAGAAAGATACTGAAGGAAAACCTAGTTCTGAGAAAATCTCAAGGAAAAGCTAAAACTACTATCGCAATTAATTGTAAGCGTGTTGCTAGTCATCTATTTTCTTTCAAAACATTTTAAAAACTATTTAAGATACAAAAACAATTCCTGATATGAAGAAATACGGTACACAGAAAAAGTTATGGAAAATGTCTTCATTGTACCATAAAAGACCTCAGCTTGTTTCCTCTGTTGAGTCTAAAAAATTGCATGTTTCTCAGTGGTGCTATCATGGGCTGCACACTGAATCTAAGTCCTTCTCCAAGAGTGAGCTGCAGGATCAGAGAGAGATACTGGATCAAATAAATCCTCCATACATGCCAGGCACTATGACAGATTAATACAAACAGCTTATGTGACCAGTTCTTCATGCTCTGTTTTCAGGTCAAGAGTTACAGAACTTTCCTGTAACTTCTATAAAACTCGCACACGAACTGGCTACACGGTGCTGACTGCAAGGTCAAGACCTATGAAGAAGTCAGTGACCTGGCAGAAGTGTAGGGGAATCCTCCAAAGCAAGAATCTACTCTGTCTAATTCAACTTATGAAAATGAAAAACCAGTAATAAAAGCACTGTCTTCATTCATGATTTTACCAAAATAAAAAAGAATATATAT
>VZSV01000007.1:9610890-9633242 GCA_013398735.1 Nothocercus julius | reverse complement strand
CCTCCGGGGCGGCTGGCAGGGCTCTGCCCGCCGCTTGCTGCAGTTTTGCTCTTTTCTTTCTGCTGCCGGGGTGGCTGCAGTTAATGTTGTGCCAGAGCTGCAGGATTAAAAGTGAATGGCACTGTGAGTTCATAAAAACGCGCTCCAGTGGGACATTACCTTTGAGATCCTTAAAGCTTACACATAGGAACTTACTAACCTGCTCTGCCCGGTGATTTTTGGTCACCTCGGGATGATGGGAGGTCCTTTGCAGCAGGTGATTTGTTAACTTGGGTGCAAAGCCAAACAACTGGCCCTCTGGGCGGCCCGGTGGTCAGTACTGCAAGAACTCGCGTTGCTGCGCGCAGAGCGGCCGCGGACGGGCGAGCCGCGGCCGTCCCGGTGGCGCGTGGGCCGCCCGCTGCACGCCGGCTGCACGGAAAGGAGCTCCGGGCCCCGCTTAGCGCCAGGGTGAGGGCTTGTTAATCCCGCAGGACGGGGATTTACGCTTAGGGGAATGTCCCCTAAGCACAGGACAGGGGTGTCAAAACCTGATCTTTTCTGACTTCTGTCTGCTCAGAACTTTCAAAAGTGTTTTATTTCCTATGCACTCTAAAAGATAAGCTAGGAACCAGATACCTCAAAATATTTCAGTACTGTGCTTTGATTCACTTGAACCTAATTCATGCTCACGGATTTTTAAATATAGTAGTATGTGCGAAACAGCACTAAGGTTCAAATAACTGTTAGATGTGTTTTTTGACTTCATAATTACCCTCGCACACATAAATGAAGGAATATAAGCATCTGGCTGCATGATTTTGCATTATCTTAAGATTTGTTACAGAGGTTGCTCTTACACTACTTTGTAGCACAGTACCTTTAGTCCTCGGCCAGTTTTACCTAATTGTGCTATTTGTTTTGTCACCAAGTTTTGTTTTGATTGTTTAATAATAATCCTGTGTATGCCCAACAGCCTCTTTAAAGACTAAACAATAAGGCATAAAGGATTATGACTCCATGAAAAGAAACTCTACAACCCTAAGAAATTTTCACCATTTTCAATTTCACTATCTTTAATTTCTTCTTACCTAGTCGTCATCCTACAGTAAAAATGCTTGTTTCCCATTGCCAGGGATTCTTCTTCAGAGAAAGCATTCCTCATTCAACTACATAGCTAAAGCTCTCTTTTATGCTCCTGTCATTTTGTATTTCAGTTACAACAATGTCATTTTTGGTGGCTTTGGCAGATACAGTCTTGCTGTGCTCATATGCAACCAAAATTGTTGTTGTAAAAAATAATCCCCTTAGCTCATTGCTTTGTCCATGCATCTCTCCAGTGTTCTGCATTTCTGTAAACACTGTGCTTTCATTTTCAAGGTCTTTGAAGTTTTGTTCCTCTGCTATATTGTTCTGCACTTAGTGTTAATATTTTGCTTCTTGCCTCTAACTAACCTAGGGTCCTGGCTCCTGTTGCCCTTTTGCTATTTTTTTTTTATCAAACCCTTTCATATTTTTTTCCTTGTAATTATGTCTTCACTCAGACCATCCCAAACCAGAAGTTTAGCAGGTTATCGACTAAAACTTGAAAACTTAAAACTACTTAAACCACTGGTGTGCTGATCCTAGTACCAGTCATCCTAACCAGTGCCGCCTAAGTGGTTCTCTCTTTACCACATCTGTCCATCTGAGAGTTCGTGTCTTTTGTCTTACAGTTCAGCCGCAGTCTCTTGAAATCAGGGTTCTTCCTATTGCTCTTTGCTCAGTTATTGTTTTTTCCTGCATGGTCCCTAAAACGATGCATTCCTAAACCCCCTGTGCCAGTGACCATGGCAGAACCCCCTGGATAACGAACCTCACCTGCCGGGTAGCAGGAATGTGGAGCCAGTGCTCTCTCATTTCAGCCGCCCAGCTGAAAATCTCAACAGAGTGTCAGCCAAGATAGATGGTGCATTTTGTGACACAGACAGCCTGCCATTAGGACAAACTCATTTCACTGGAGAGCCATCTGATGGTAATGACTTTCAGTCACAAATTGACCTAGGCCAGTTTGAATCAGTGTGTTAGAGGTGAAAGGCTTCCTATTCCATTACCAGAACTCTGAGCCATCAAGTCTACTCCATCCTACCCCTACTTAATCTGTATTGATATATTCGGTAGCATTTTCCTAACTGCTATCATCCATACAGATGTCTGCCGTCATTTTGTTGATACAGTCAATCAATACTACATTAAATGTTACCTTCAGTTTATCCTTAATTGCCTAAAGTAGATGTGGTATTTTCATTATTTATACAGCTATGGCATTAAATTATGCATTCCAGATTAAAAGAATAAAAGACTTGTTTACATTATTATTATTGCTCTGGCATCAACTTTTGGATTTCTGTGTAAAGAAATTAATCTCCTATCGGAGGGGGAAATGGGGACTGACAGGCACTAGCTCCTGTTGCCTCTGGGACATAATTATGCTTGCAAATACAAAAACAGAAAAATCATAAGCTTAACACAGTAGAGACTCTTGAAAGTTTCATCTCAGCATGAAGCTATGTTTTAATTATTATTTTTGTCTGCATTGTTCAGATCGACAGTGCACCAACTAGAATAAGTGCTTATCTTAGTTAATTCTTCATGAGGCTTATGTCACTGGAAGATGCATTTAATTTATTTCCTTTTTCTTTTCTTAAGCCAACGTTGACTAGGTGGTAATCTGTAACCATTGAACAAAGGTTTTACTACTTGAGGGCCAGATCCAAAGCCTGTTGAGTCCATTAGATTTTTTCCACTGACTTCAAAGATCACTGGAACAGGCCCTTTTACAAGACAGAGGCAGGTTGTGGTTTGTTTCAGGACCTTGTAGAACAAACACAAATGTTTTATATTCTACTATATTAGCGTATTTTCTGTATGTCTGATCTTGTTAATGGAGTCTGGACATTGTGCCTCTGAAATACATGCATATATGCACATATATAAGATGTATATGCATAGTGTATAAGGAGAATATCACAGTTTTTACAGATGGGGCAGGGAGGCCCAAAGATTAACTGGGAGGAGCTAGGGAACTACAGACCGATATATCTGGCTTCTGTACGAGGAAAATGTTTGAAACTGCAATAGCAATAGACTTGGATGGATGTTACGTGTAGAGGAAGACACCCCTTGAACCATTCTTGGGAACTGTTTGGGAGAGTGCTAGATTGCAGAGACCGACAGTGTATCAGGGACTGTTAAAACTATTTACTAATATGGGTATTCAAATTCAAATGCCCAGGGTCACCCTGTGGCAGGGTTTAGTGTACTGCTATAAGCATAGCCTTGGTCAGCTCTCAGCTTTCAAGAAGATCTTAGAGTCAGTGTAGATAGTTTAGATAGTTTCTTGAAAATATCAGCTAAGCGCTTAGCAGAGGTCAAGAAAAAAAAAAAACTCTTCAGAATTGTTTGGAAAGTAACAGAGATCCAAGCAGAATTTATGATTATACCGACATATAAAAACAACAGGGTGTTTGCATCTGGAGTACTGTGCCTTGTCATGCCTTCTCAGGAATATACCTAAAACTGAAAAATGCTACAGAGGTGGGTAGCAAGGATGACTGGACTTGGCTACTGTGCAAGAGGAGATTAAACAGATTAAAACTCTTCATCCTGGAAAAGAGATAACATAAGAGGGGGACACAAAGTCATTACTTGTGAACAGAGTGTAAACAAGGATCAATTATTTGCTGTTTCCCCAAAAAAATCAAAAATAAGAGGGCACAAAATGAAATAATCAGGCAGCTGATTTAAAACAAATAGAAGGATTTTGTTTTTTAAACAATGCAAAATTAGATAGCGGGAGTCCTTGCCAAAGGATGTTTTGGTTGTGTGCTAAAAAAAACAATAAATAAAGATCTATCAACGGCTTTTTTAATCTTATATATATATATATTTTTTTAAAGAAAAAGAGAAAAAAAAATATGGTTGGAAGTGAATCTGAAGCAAAGCTGAGGACATTTTGCTAGGGAAAAGGTTGCTCTGCTTTTATCTGTCTTTTACACTAAATTCCTAAAAATTTGACAATGGTCCCTTTCCAGGGAAAGAGTACTGAGCTATATGAATCCGTTGTCTAGCTCCTAATTAGTGTTCTTCTAAAAGAAATTTTGAGAATCTGAGTGCCTCTTCAGAACCTAAATCTGACATTTTGGGTACCAATTACATTGAGAAAACTTCCACTCCGCTTCAGCATAACCTGCCAGGGCAATGCAATAGACTGCTGACCCTGAGAGCACCGTTTCTTGGAGGACTGCCCGAGTAGCATCATAAGGGTAGCATCTACTTTGCAGTTAGTGATAAGACTGCTTGAAACATTCATTTCTTCTCAGTATGTTTCTTTTATGTGTACAATGTTAGATATTTATATATTTCATACAGACATAGGCTCAAATTAAAAGATTGTATGATTTGCCCAAGGTAAAGGTGGCTTCTGTGGGCTTTGTCTGGCTCATCATGACAGGTTACTTTCGGAGAAAGCACTGTTAGTCACAGACACCTGTGCAACCCTGCCTGTGTTCTCTAGATTCGCAGACTGCGGGCAGAGGAGGAGATTAGATCATCGACTCTCACATTCTGTATATCACGTGTTATTAAAACTTGCCCACTTGCTGTACTGGGGCTTATTGAGAACAGTGACATGAGTCAGAATGAGATACGTGCAGCGCTCTGCAAAGGCAGCCCATCTGGAGGTAAGGAAATCCAGAGATGGAAAATCTGTCATTTTTCTTGGTGGTTTGCTCCCATGTTTAATCACCTTCATGGCTAAAAGCAAGCAAATAGCCAAGAAATGTGCCTTTTTTCTCATTTGAATTTGTCTGAATTCCCCTCACAGTCCTTATGGATTCTTGTTATGTCTTTGAAGAGGTCTGTAGCACCTCCTCACTCTGAAGGTGCTACACACTGCAGTTGGGCCCCAATGTAACCATCTGAGACTAACCTTACTGAGATTTTGGGGGCTTGCTGAGATCTCTTAATAATTTCTTTCAGTTCTTACATAATTTTCCTTGCTCTCTGTCTTTTGCAATCTCTCCAATTTTTCGAGCTGCATTTTAAAATGCACATGTTAGAAGCATATGAATTACTCCAAAAGCATCTCACCAATGAAAAATTCAAGATTAAAGTACCTCCTTAACCCTGATCATTACTCCATTTCATGAGTTTGTATCAGGGGCAGAATATGTATTCTTTATCAAAGTTCTGCTTTGGGAAACTGCTTTGAGTTGTTCAGACACAATGCTAAAATAGTAGTTTTTAAAAATTGTCTCCAGGAGAAAGCCTCCCATTTCTGTTTGGCTTCATTATAAGAATGGTCTAATGATCCCCATTTGCTAACAGATTTGTGTGACTCCACGTATTAATCCTGTCCTGGATGTTATTTACTCTCTACCAAACTTTGCATTCTCCTCACTTGGAATGATGTATTTTTAGCTGGAGCATTGACGAGAATCTAACAGAGTGCATGGCCTAGTATCATTGCCTGCAGAATGTCATAACTTCAGTAGAAGCGTATCTTTAATAATAACTTTTTTTTTTAATGCACCAACTATTTCTAAATATCTTCAAAGTGCTCTGTATTGTTTTGTTATCAAGAAATTGCCCTTTGCCGTATCTTCCCATGAAGACAAATGCCGTGCTAAAAATTCCTAAGTAGCTGAATAGCAAAAAGGGGAATAGAAGGCACGTCTTTTAGTGGGCAGGATTCGTAGCAGCTGCGCCGCGTGGCAGTGCGGGAGCAACCCGAGGGCTGTCCTGGAGGCCGGCCTTGGGGCCGGTGCCTTCCCGCGGTCTCCGCGAGCGCCGGCTCACGCTGCCTTGCCGTGCAGATGGCGCCGGGCCTCGCTGCGCCGCATCCACAAACACCTTTTCCCTTTGGTAATGTCAAGTGATTGACACGAGGCAGAAGGAGCCTTCCTAGAAAGATCCTGGCATCACCTGCTAGCAAAGCAGATGGGGTTTTTACACAGCCTGAATTCAGGGATAATGTGGGTGCTTTCTGTGTCAGCACTTCAAATCACCTAAGTAAGTACAGGTCTAACCTGGATTTCCAGGCTAGCCGTGAGTCCAAATGCTTGAAGCAATTAGTTCTTTAACGCCCCTTGACTGTGATATGGCTTTGTGACTTTCATACTCCCCTATGAAAAATACGTATCTAAATGTTATCCAAATCAGGAATTTGGATGCTTGCCTCTCAAGTGCAAGCTCTTGCTGGTAGGCAGCATTCACAGAGAGCACTCACATTCTCCTCCTTATTTTACCAAGTGGAAAAAGAACGA
Source organism: Nothocercus julius (assembly GCA_013398735.1). Classification (NCBI taxonomy): domain Eukaryota; kingdom Metazoa; phylum Chordata; class Aves; order Tinamiformes; family Tinamidae; genus Nothocercus; species Nothocercus julius. Next base: position 9,626,958 of record VZSV01000007.1, on the reverse strand, counting down.
AGCAGTAACAACCCAGAACTCCTCCAACCTTGCAAGTAATTGCCAAGCACTGCTCCATTTAACTCAGAAAATACCCAGCCGAAAGGATGCCTCTTCTCACTGTAATGTTTTATCCTAACTGCTGCATAGTGTGTTTTTTCTTGATGCTGTTTCTTGATGTTTTAATGGCTGTGCGGATTTTATTTTTTAATTAGATTGCTATCAGAATGATCTATATAGAAACTAAAGTTGCCTAAAAAATGGATATTCTCAGAGTTAGTACTGACAAAGTGAAGGATCTTTTCATTTTCATCTCCTTAGAGCTGACTCAGTGTCTTTATTCAATTGAAATATCCACCCCAATGAAACACATTTGGATCTGACAGTAAATTGCTCAATACATTTTGTAAATATATTATTAATAATGCTGGTAATATTAATGTTGCACTATGCAACATAGAGCAACATGCATACAGCAAAAAAATACTCTTTAAATAAAGAGCTTTAACTGAAGAATTCTAAAACTGAGCTTTGTGTAACACTAATGAGCTACATTATAATAGTGGCTACATTATAATAGTGGACACTGTGAAGGGGGGGAGGGGTCATTAGCTTCCAAAACTTGTTGAAAAAACAGTTTAGGATAAGGTATAAAAACATACCCAATACAACAATAAAATGTTTCCTTAATGATATGTGTAAAACAAGCCTTGAGTAGCCAGAAATAGCTACCTTTTTTTGTAACATTCCCTCAAACACACCTGAATTTATAAATAAAAAAATGGTTTTCCAAAACATTAAGAATTAGGATTAACTTTCTACAGGGAAATCTGTTCCAGTATAATTAAATTCTGTAGTGACAAAGAGGAAATACATGCAAATAATTAATTAGAAACAATTCAGCATGGAGAATTAATACTTACCCTGCATAACAAGGAAAAAAGGTATTAGAACTAAAAAAAATTATTTACCTATGCATAATTTTTGTATGTATCTTTCTTTCATCCAGTATATAGTCTCTTCATTCTTCCTCTAGATATTACTCATTCCAGAGTTATGTGCAAAAATCCTGATTCTGCAAACATATATGCATATACTTTATTTTATACAGTTTAGGTCTCAGTAAAGAAAAGTAATGGGCTCGAGGAGCTTCACATCTCAATTATAAAAATCCCTCTTAAAATAAAACCATTTTCACTCCTTAACAGACTGTACATTTTCGTGTTAGTAGAATAAATAATAAATTAATGTGAGAGGCAGTAGGATAAACATGAAGGCTGCATTTACAGCTCTAACCTGTTTTGAGAAAATCTGATCAAAAGACTTCTGAAGAGAAGTTTTCTATTTCCCTTTTGGGGTAGCTTGTCTTTACTCTGTGAAGAGGAGTACTACTGGGAGCAGGGAATCTTGCTCTGAAATCTATTTTCCTCGAATGAGCCTTTTACTACTGCAGTTTCATAGCCGTTAGTCTTTTTCCAGCACTAATCATGCAAGTGATGTCATAAAAAGTAACTTTTATAAGTTTTAATCACATATATTTCAAATCTCAAATAGGCTGTTCAGACAATACACTGTTTAGAAGACCCTATTATACCATGCAGTAGTGTGTGATGAGGAGATGCTACATTTATTTTAGGAGAGAAAGAAATCTGTATTTCATTTGTTACACTGCTAACTTCACTTTAGGTAATTGCATTCAGCTTTATTATTGCCCAGAGCAATAACTGATTGTTAGTTATTGAAGTCTGAAATGATTTTCTCATTTCCCAGGGGAATCTGGAGATTTACATGGTGCACAGCAGTAACTAATAGATATAATCTGGTCATAATGTAGCCCTATAATGTGTTATTTACTTGTTGAGAACACGAATGTTGAACATTTTAACATTTCCTCAAGAAGTGTGGCAGATTTTACTTATGATATGTGAGCTTTAAGTGTTTACTACTCTTAAGTTTGCAACGGTTGAAATGCCAGCTACCATTACAAGGTATATAAAAACACTGAAAAATGCATGTGTGTACCTACCCATCTGAACTGAGTATTTGACATTTTATCCTTTATTTCTGAAATGCATACACATTAATTAAAAATAATCTACAAGAAGTAAAATTTCATCAACAATAGATACTTACTTGTTTGACATGGAATATTTATATTACATGAAGAGAATTATATGAGGGCAGAGAAAGGCTTATATGAAGCAGAACTTACTCTTCTTGCCCTCCTCTGCATTCATTTCAGTACTGCTATGTATGCAATTCTGGATATTTCCAATAGCTGTGTGCCTTGTTTTATGAATGGCCTGTGGCACTCTGTAGCCGAAGGACATTATGGACAAGTAGTAGCACGCAAAATGTCTCTAATTGTAGTCTGGAAGCAACCTGGAACACTTTAAAGATGGGATTCAGTTGCCTTAACATAGGTGTTCCGTGCCATTTTGCATACCATGGCACATTGAAGTTGCCCCTACACGTATGCCTGGCACATATGACAGTGAACCTACAGGACTTCTGTGGCCTTCTGGAACAACCAGATGAAACATTCTAGGGAATGTTGGCTGTCTCATAGCACCATCTTTTTTTAGGCAACTGCCTACTCCTTTGAATGTCCGATACATTTATTCAGTGAGGAGCCCAGTGGAATCCAGCCCAGCTGGGACCTGCTCTCACAGCAGCAAGATAAGCCTTAAATAACAATCTCCCTGAGCTCAGCAGTCTTCTGGTACAGATGTCTGCTGTTGAAGCCACTTTCAGGAATAGGATCTTGTAGAAAGAAAAGAGAAACTGTTCTTAAAACATGAGTTCATTCTAATGGCTTACTTAGTTAATATACCTCATTTTGAGGTTACAGTAAAATGAACTGTTAATGTTACATAACAAGCCAGTAATATGAAGTGATCTTAGACTTATAATATATACTAGTGATGCAAGTATGTTATACATGGTAGTCAGATACATAAAGCACCTGCTTCTCTATAGTATGATAATAGTAAACATGTTTTATTAAAGTAGGTTTTCCTGTCCGTCAAATATGAATGTTTTATGAAGTCTTGAAAGTATTCCTCAAGGAAACATTAAGGAATCAGCTCTTCGCTCAACCCACAGGGGATTTGTGACTGTTATTCACATTAAACCTAAGGAGAAATATGGACATAAATACCTGATGCATCAGGAGGCAGCTAGACCCTTAATCCTTAGCATCTTCATCATCCCTGTGACACAGGCTCCTCCTCTTCCCAAACTGCCAATCCTCCTCTCCTAGTGCCTATTTCCTAGTACAAAAACATTCATCCTAATATGGGTTGATTTTAGTTGGTGTATAAGACTTCTCCCTCTTGACTGACCAGGCTGTGATTCTTTTGATAGCTCCAGTAACATGCAGCTGAGATCTGGATACCTTTTTAAAGTTTCTTTGAGGTCCATATTGGGTGAGAAGGGAATCAGAACCCTTCTTGCTCCCTGGATTCAGCACCAAACTGTTTATTATCAGATGAAAGGATGGAGATAAAGAAGAAAGTAATGAAGTGAGATTTGCAGGACAAACGGGTGACTGAGAAAAGAGATCTGTGCTCAGATAAAAACAAAATATATAATTAAGAACTAAAAGCCCTCTTTTCCTCAAAAATAATCTGAATGAGAAAAAAAAAAAAAGGAATAGCAATAGCATTATCCCTTAAAACATCAATGCTTATTATTCTGCCTCCCTCCCAGAAACCAGAGCAAACAGACCTGCATCCTGGAGCTAAATGGCTCTTTAAAGCTTGTGGTAGCTCTCCAAGCTCTCCAAACGTGAGACGTGTGGCTGCCAGGTCTCCTCAGTCACAAAGCTCCAGAAGAAACGTGCTTCGTTCGTTCGACTCTTCATACAATAGCCTGGACTCACTGCCTCATCTGCACCTGCATGAACTATAAATAAAATCACCTGAAGCAAAAAGACTGGGTTCCTGTATCATCTTACATACGATGCTGTGCTGAGCCACTGTCCATAACACCTCACATATCCCACTAAATCCATTTATCAGGTAACTCCTGCACTGGACTGTCAGCCAAAGCCACAGGTATAATCACTAACAGATTATGCTTTGAAAAAAAACATTAAAGATTTTAGCCCAAATTAAAACATCTCATTCCCCCCAAATCTTGTACCGCTCTTCATTTTCCTTTATATCCCTTCTGATTTCCTGTGCTTCCATTTGTGCTGCATCTTCTGTTAATTCTTTTTTATTGTCAGCCTTGATCACTCCTGTACAGCTCTTTCTCCTCCCTTTGGCTCCTGCACCTGCACATTATAGAGAGGTTCTCTATTATAGAAACTTTGCATCTTTTCTCTAAGCTTTTGCTTGGCCTTTAGTGACAGCCGTTACTGAAATGCTTTTGTCCTTTTGCTAACCCTGACTCCTTCAAATTATCTCCTTAAAACTATGCTGTCAAGCAGTTGATTTTTTTACACAGGAATCTTCCTGATAGCTAAAAAATCTATACATACCTGAAAGATAAGCTATTGAGAACTTGTCATAAAATACTTACCTTGAGGGTGTACTTTCCATAATTGCCATCCCCATACAATTTCTGCTATACCACACATAAGTGCATTTGATTAGTTTAGAATGGCAACTCTGAGACTTTCAGGATCTGTATTGTGGTATTGTGTTCCTATTTCCTATGTGAACTATAATTTCTCCATTCTTCTTTTGCCAAATTCCACGTACCTACAGTTTTCAGTCCTCTCCTGATGAGACCACTTCGAGAAGACTTACAACCCATGTTCCAGTAGAAATAGATGAAGCTAGAACAAACATTGCAAAGCTTTGGATGCTTGGATGAGTGGGAAATCTTTCCTATGGCAGCATATCAGATGAGTTTAATGGGATATATGCCAAGAGAATAGGAGTGCCTGGGAGCAAAATAGTTAAGCTAGGGGGTAATGCTGAAACAACAGCAAAAAGAGCGTGGTAGTACTATTACTACAATACAAGAGTAATACAATATCAAAACTGACCATGAACAAATTTTGCCCGGTTATTGAGAAATTTTCTAACCGTTTGAGAGCAAAAGGACTGGGTGTGGCTTTTCAGTGTAGCTGCAGCAAAAAAAGATCCACCCTTTTAAAATAGTTGTGAGTTATTTGAAGGAGAGTGCCTGGTGTGCTGCTTATGATAGCAGGGACATTGACTCTGTGACAAAGTGGCCTTTGCTATTCCACTTTTTCCATTTAACTTGAAAGCATTTGGGAATGCTTCATCCTTTTCTCGGGTGTTATGTAAATAATTTCTACTTTTATGTGTGGCTTTACATTGCCACTTTCTAGCCCACCTAAAATACTGCGAACATCTACTCTAAAGGTATCTATCTGATAAGATCAAAATCATCTTTTTGTAGTGCCACATGCATTAGAAAAAGAAACTTAATTCAGGGGTCATTGTTATCTACATAACTAAACCAAAGAGGAAATCAAAATAAATGAATCCTTGCTAATGTCTTGAAGAATTCTCTCTCTAACTTGGTAGACCTAATTTTATTGAAGACTCAACAACCGATTGCTTGCTTCCATTTTCCTGTTTTGGACAAACAGTTTAACTCAGCAAATAAGCTGAATACACATGAACCGTATCGACTGCCAGGAGACTAACTTATCAATTATATATGCATAACTTAGATTGAAATATCAATAAAGAAAGCAAGAATCTATTAAAATAAACCTTTAAAATTGACTGTTCCAACGATGTTGCTGTTTGGCTGTTGTGGCCATCTGAAATACAATCCTGTGCTTCCTAATGCATACCGTAAGGATGTCTGAGGTCAAGGTATTCATTAAAATTTCCATGAAGCTTAGGACAGACATTCTGAGATCTATTCACTCTCTATACAGGCATGAGACAGTAGCATTGCCATTCATTTATCATGTCTACAAAGTATTATTTCTAATTTCTTCTATGAAATTAATGAATCTTTACTCAGGAAAACAAGTTATTTTGCAAGAATGGTACTGCATTGTTGATGATGCCATGGCAGTATGCCTGTGTAATACCTTACAGAGTAGCAAACATTACCAGTGATTAGTAGTGTCCGTAGTAGGGCTGGAGGCATCACCATGGCAGGGCTTTCAGGGAGGTTTGAGACATCATGGTCCTGGATACCTGGAATAGATATTCTGAATCACAGCTCTGCTCTTACAGATCCTTTTTCACAATCTTCCTCCCGTATTTTACATCTTCTCAGGCTGCCACGTGTTTGCTTACAGCAGGTTTGCAGTTCTTCTAACTGTATCATTTTTAATTGCCCAATTTAAGAATAGAGCTGAACTATACACAAATGTTTTTTTCCAAGCTTTGGGGGATTGTTAAATGACCTTGTCAGCTCCTGGAGGATAACAAAATAACATTTTGCAGTTAAAGTGAGGATTTTTCCCTGTTGAAAATGCCTGTTGTTTTTATTATTGTAAGAATTGGTCCACTGAACTTAGCACAGCCTCTGAGGTCTCAGTGAGAATCCTATGATTAATGAGGTAGCCATTAATGTCAGTAGATTGAACAACTGAAATCTGATTATATTAAAGTGCTTCCCAAACATTAGGGTCACATTAACAGTTTATTGAAACAAGCTGATAAAATTTAAAATGGTCATCTAATTCCCTGGGGTTCCTAATTGTTGCATGATAAATCACTCTGTAGAGAAATCTATTACAATGTTCCAAATGAGAAAATGTAATTTACTCTACCATTAGTGGGGTGTTTGAAGCACATCAGTTCTTTCATGGGGCGAGTTTTTGTCAGAATAAGACAAAACTCGGTATATAGAGATTTTTTTTTCCTTTAGGTCAAGATTATTCATGTGGCTTGAGCTATCTAAATTATATAAGAAAAATGAGACTTTTTATGGAAACAAATCACCTGACAATGACTTGTAAGTCTATTACTAAAGGTCCAGCATGAATGAGCATTCATCCAAGTTTATGGTATTACTCTGGTTAGAGAACATTTTTGCAGAGATTAAAAAGTTTTCATGCCTCAATTATGGTGTCTTCTTAAAGAAGAAAAATCAGCTTAAAATTCACACACTTCTGCTTTCAGAACTTCAATGCTGAAACAAATATGTGCACAGAGAACCTAAGTTATGCCTATCGATGTCTGCAAAGACTAAGTAATTTTGGTTTGGTTTGGTTTTTTTTTTTTTTTTTTCCTTTTGGTGTCACAAATTCCCCCACACTCATCCGCATTTTCATCTCTTACTTTATTTCTCCAATTTATTTATTGTATGGTTTTATTATTCTCTTGTGCTTAGGTGGAATTTGAGCTTCAGAGATTCATATATGCATTTCATTTTGTGCATATAAATAAAGTGGTTCTGATGCATAAATTTTGTAAAATTTGTTTCTAGGTTTGGAGATAAATTTGATCATTTCTGCTCTGTTTAGGTCTTCCCCAAATTCACAGAAAGATAAAAAAAGGCATTAAAAATAGAAAAGTCTTCCATAATCACAGCTGAAAGAGACATGTAGTCACATATCTGTCTGAAAATTCTGCATCAGACATAAAAAATGAAGCAGAGACATTGTAGATACTAAATTATTTGCCCACTGAACAGTGAAAAAGAGACACACATTTTTCTTCATTCACACTGGAGTAGACATGGTAAAGGACAATGTCTCTGTGATAGAGAGGTAACAAATAGCTGAATAATGAGCATCTCGACATGCACTAATTCTCTTCCATGCCTTGTTTGGTGGTAGCTCCAGTCAGATAATCACAATTACTATGTCATTAACTTGCAGCAAAAAAGTAAAATGGGTTTAGTTCTCACCAAAACTGTTATTATAGGAAAAAAATCTCAGCTTCTCTCTTCCTCTTCTTTATAAATAGAGTGGCAAAATACCACAAAAACATCTTAGGGGATGACATAGAGTGCTGATCTTACCAAGAGATACCTTTTTTTTTTTTTTTTTCTTTTCTTTTTTGAAATGTGTCATTCTCTCCATGACAGCATTTTATTCATATGGCATATGGAATAGAAATTTGTACATGTTCTATGTTCAAAAAATCTAGTGCAGAATGTGGAGTGATTAGCATTGTTTGCAATTCCGTAATATTTGGGAATCTCAGCCAGCTCGTAAAGTGTGAGGAGATGCACAAACATGGGACAAAAAGGCATGCTTCAATAAATTTCAGAGAATAAAGCAAAACACGGCAGATGGATATAAGGATGTTAGAAGGAGCACTGAAACGAGCAGCATCCTCTGCACTCCTTGCTGTAGGTTTTACAGAAAAGGAGAGTTCTAAGGAGGCTCTGCAGAAGAATAATAAGGCTCAGCTTTGTGAAATTTGCTGTTCCCAGAGCAAACACACCTGCAAAAGGAACTTTTGCCCTGTTATGCAGTACCTCAGTGATCCAAGTCATCTCGTGGGACACTTGAGTACAATTTGCCAGCCACAGTAGTTTGGAAGTCAGGATGAAGAAGTTCTAAAATTAGTTTTGAACAACAAAAAATATATATATATAAAAATCTGGGCTTTAGAAATGAAAGACAGAAGAGAAGAAAAGAAATAGGATGGCAGTTGAATGACTACCTTTTGTTAAGGTGGGAAGAGACTCTCTTTGACTGTGCGGGAGAAGGAGTAAGAACTGAAAGTAAAGCATAAAAGGGACTCTCAAGCCACCCTCTTGAGTGGGTTCAAGAGACATCATACAGCAGACTTAAAATACATATTTGAACTGCGAAACACCTTGCTGCAAGATGTGGTGGAGATAATAGGTGTATTTTTTTTCCAAAAAGTTGTTCAGACACATTTATGCACATTTATGTCTGGAAGAAAGCTTTGGCTTTGGGAAGTCACTAAATAATGGTGAGTTTTATTTACTTTCCCTTACCACCTATTTGTCACTGTGTGTTCAGATATGAGGCACTGAGGTGCAGAATTGTAAGTCTTAAGCAGTATTTCAGACTTGCTATGATGATGATAAAAATACCAGGCTTTCATGGCCCATTTCAGGCCACTGAAATGGATCTGCTTGAAGTTGCTGAGGAGCCTGAAGCCTGAGTCTGAGCTGGGCCTGTCACTAATAATCCCAGTTCCCTTTTAACCTCTCATGTCTCCCAAAGACCTGGTGGGATCAGAGATCCAGCTGCACTTCCCTAACAACTAAGCCTCAAAGATAAGGGCTGAAACTGTGTGAGATCCAGAGCAATAGAGAATACCTGCTTTCTCTTCTCTTAGATGGGTGGCTCTTACCCATCACTCCATTCACTTCAGTGCCAGGTCCTCATCCTCCTGTCGAGCTTGTTTCTTTTCAGTAGGTTGATCACTGATCAACAGTCCTGTCATCACACCAGCCTAGAACACCAGGAACGGAGGGAGAAGGCTAAAGTCTCCATACTGTGTGTCCATGTGAATGATTTAGCAGATAGGCTGGGTTCTTTTTGGTGCAAATTTGCCTTATGCCTGCACACAGGTAGTGCTCAGACGCACCACCAGTGCTCTTAAAGAGGTTTCATAGAATCATTATGGTTGGAAAAGACCTTCAAGATCATCAAGCCCAGCTGTTTCCCTATTACTGGAACCAAAGCTGAAGGCTACACTATGTGCTGTTAACTCCCTGCACAACTATAGAGCTGGGAGCACAAAAGTGTGCTTTGCTTGCATGGTTTTTTATTCTTCCAGAGTTGGCTCACTTTGAATTGAAAACGGCAGTCATGGTGACTACGGATGTGCCCCCACAGAGTTTTTTAAATACATTATTTTCCTGGGGAAAGGTTCTTCAGATGTAGCTTGCCTGTCAATTTTACTTTAATTATTATTATTATTGTGATCTGTTATTATTGTGTAATTTCTGAATGATATCTATGAATTTCTGTAGATCTGTGATGACTGTGGATCTCTGTTTCTTGGCACCAGAAGGCTAACTATTGCCTAACGTTCAATACAGCTCCTCGGAAGCTGTTGATGTGTTCATGCGGGTTTGCAGGGACTGCCTGCATACAACACATTGCAAATTGGTCCTCTGAATGGTTGGCAGTGGAGTTTTTTGTCCTACTCTTTATGTGAAATTGCCTTCCAGGTTTTGGTAAAATCCGTCTGAAGTCAATAGAACTGCTGCAGAGATGAATTTGGACCTTTGTGTTTTGTTTATTCTTAAGAAGAAAAAAGAAAATAAATTGCCTTTATGGAATAAGAAAACATGCATAGTATTTACCTGAAAGCCCTAAAAAGCTTTTTCATAAATACACACCATATTTCTGTTCATGTAAATGTGTATTTGTATCTTTACAAAAAAACTACTTATTAGAAACATAGTTAAATAAGTGTTTTTGATGAGTAGTAGTAGTTTCGTAGCTCAAGCATGATTTACCTTATCGGCTATAATGACTGCCAGGCTAAATGCATATTTTGCTGTAACTAAAAATGCATATTATTAATATTTTTTTATAATAGTTAATATTTATACAGTGTCTTTCATCCCAAATGCCATAGGGTTTTATGTATGTGAATAATCCCATTGAACTTGTGTGAATAGTCCATTGAAACCAATGGGACTATTCACACAAGAAAGACTATTAACATGTATTAGAGCTATAGAGTCTGGCTCTCATTCTATAATATTTTTTTTCTCCATAAAATTGACACTCACTCTGTGTTAGTTTAAAATAAATTAATTGGAGAGGAGATGAAATTGCAAATGCTGCTCCTTTCAATATATTTTCAGAAATTCACATTTATGAATAAGAGTAGGAGGCCAAATAATTTAATCTCTCTCTCTCTAAGGAGTATATTAACATGATATTTTAGTGCTGATTTAAAGTGAGGATGTCTCTTGTTAATGGTACCTCCCAAAACAACTTACTACAAATAAGGAGCTTAACCTTAGAAATTTTTACTTAAGGAGTTTTTAATCATGTCAAGAATCTCATTTAATTCAGTGGAATTACTCACATCAGTTACAATTCCAGGATCAAAATTAAGGCTGGATAAGCCAATGACCAATACAAGTGATTGGTTTTTTGATCTATGTTGAATAAACACTTTATATTGAAACAGGCAATTGAGGAGTCAGATCTCAGTGACAAAAACTTGGTTTTCAATGTTCCTTTTCATTTCTGAGTGTCAGAGATGCTCAAGAGGTGCAACTTCTTCCAAGATTTAGGGACCTGTTATTTTTTACATTACCATCTCTAACTTGAGAAAGTACCAGCAGTTAGTTATGTGATAGTTACATTTAATTTAACACTATTCTTTCCAAAATGTTTTTATTTTGCTGTCCTTCACATTGTTTCTGCCTTCTCAGCACACTCTAGCCTATGTCTAGCCATGCAGTTTTGCAGCTATTGAGTGACCAGGTCGAGAACTGGTCTAGCTGAAAACTAACCAACTGTTTTTGACTAGTCTTGCTTTAACCCTTAACCCATAACTCTGTATATGGGACAGTCAGGACAGAGTCAGGTCTTAAATAGGCAGCAAAAACTGCCTGCTAAAGTGGGAAGATCAAAAAAGAGGTGCAGTAATGGATAGCCCAATGGCTAAAGGAGTCACTGGGGATGTGAGATACCTCCTTTCTTCCCCATACAGAATCACAGAATCACATGGAATCACAGAATGGCTGAGGTTGGAAGGAACCTCTAGAGATCATCTAGTCCAGCCCCCCTGCTCCAGCAGGGACACCCAGAGCACGGGGCACAGGGCGGCAGCCAGGCGGGTTTGAAGATCTCCAGAGAAGGAGCTTCCACAGCCTCTGTGGGCAGCCTGTGCCAGGAAAGAAGTTCTTCCTCACATGGAGATGGAACTTCCTGTGTTTTAATTTATATCCATTACCCCTTGTCCTGGCACTGGCCACCAAGGAGAAGAGCTTGGCCCCATCTTCTTTAAATTCTCCCCTCAGGTCTTTATACATGTTGATCAGATCCCCTCTCAGTCTTCTCTTCTCCAGGCTAAACAGGACCAGCTTGCTAAGTCTTTCCTCATACAATAGATGCTCCAGTCCCTTAATCATCTTTGTCACTCTGTGCTGGACCCTCTCTAGAAGCTCCACATCCCTGTTGTCCTGGGCAGCCCAGAACTGCCCCCAGTACTCCAGGTGCGGCCTCACCAGGGCTGAGCAGAGGGGCAGGATCCCCTCCCTCGCCCTGCTGACAACACTGCTCCTCATGCAGCCAGGAGCCCATTGGCCTTCTTGGCCACAAGGACACAGTGCTGCCTCATGGTTAACTTGGTGTCAACCAGGACTCCCAAATCGCTCTCTGTGAAGCTGCTTTCCAGCAGGTCAACCCCTACTGCCTGATTTGGAGCAGTGTTCCACATTCTTTTGTCTCCTGTGCTCTCCCTGCACACAGGTACAGAGCCAGCTTCTTGCTTTTCCTCTTTGCCCTATCGTGTAATTTTTCCTGCTAAGCAAAAGACCTTCCACAGAGGCCCTAAAAGAGACCTCCCTCCAGTGCTTAGCACATCACAGCAGTGGGGGCTCCTGTACAAGACCAGGGCTTACATTTGTGCTCTGAGACAGACAGAGCGAAGGTTAAGAATCCGGTATCAGAGGAGCTCACCTGCTTAGTCGGTAAATCCGAGCGTTTCACACTGCTAGACTGTTAAAATCTTATCCCCAAGGCTCTTTTGGGCCATGCTCAGTGAGAAGGCACATCTGGGAATGACTCCAGGCTTAGAGTTTGCAGAAGTGAGTGTGGGATTACCCATCTCCCCATTATGCTGTGAGTTCAGTACAGAATGGGCCAGTAAGTCTGGCTTGTAAATAGTGTCATATTGGCAGAGATCTTGGTGTCTAAAGAAGTGCAAGTACCCCGGGGATTTGGCTGCTCTTGAGGACCTTAGTTTTTCATACCCCTGAAATTAAGTACCTGAAGTGGCCGAGAGATGTCCAAGTCCCTTTGCAGATTAGTCCTACACTGTTAGAGAAATCCAATTCAATATATTATATTATATAAAATGCCTCATATACCCTGGCCTAGGGCTTGTACTGCTGCACCTTTAAAGAAAGCCTATAGCTAAATGAGGAATATGAGGCCAAAGCATTCATGTCATTGTTCTGTATTCCCTGTTCATTAAAGGAGTTGACTATTAGTTCTGAACATCACAAGGCCCAAAAGGGCCTTGTTTTCTCTCAAAAGCAAGTATCCCCTCAAGGGCATTTAAGAATCTCTGTTTTAAGGTCTCTCAAAATATAGGGCAAGGAGTTTTCAGCAACATTTTTAAGAAAGCATATTTAATATTTTGTTTTCCTAAATATTTATTTCAGATAGTTCAGATTCACTATGCTTTTAATACTAATGTCATACTTAAAATAAATCACAATGTATACTTCCTGTGATCTTTTCAGAACGCAATAAAACAGATTGTTTTTAATGGCTGTTCCAGCAATGAAAAATATCTGTGTTAGGTGGAAACAACAAATTGATGCTTTTTCAATTCCTTTTAATGGCATGAGGATCTTTGCAACATGCTGTGAAAAATATTCTCTTAATGATAGGCCTGTGGCACAACTTAAGGAGTCATCAAGAAATAAATGCTCTGCTGTCTGGCTGGCAGCTTGGTGTCCCTTAATTGAAGTATTATAAGATTCTGTGCAGAGTAAAGCCTCCAGGGTTTTGTAGCTAAATGGCACGGACACCTCTGATGAGACATGCAGATGAAGATGTGTCAATACAATCTTCACCAATTTGCTGTAATAGCAGAGACTGATTAATTTTATAACCACGGGTGCTTCTATTAGCTAACCTAAGGAATGATTTAGACTTTATTAAGCGACTTATTCCTATCTTTTTCGAGAGACTTCTGCAACACAGTTTATCTCCAAGTGCTCGGCATCAACACTCTTTCTAATAAGAATTTGAAATTTATTATTTAAGGAGAGATCATGAGTGTTAGTCATGTGCAGCTTAGTGGGGGCAATTGTTTGTGACTTGGCAGATCAACTGTTCTTAAGTTGGTATTTCTCAAAAAATAAATAGGCCTCATATCCTATGCAACTGAGATGGCAGCTCCTATATACATTTTTAATGCACAAAAAGGGAATTGAAGCAACTAAATCAAAAGTATGTGAGTGTATATTTTTATCTTTTTTCACTAGGCTATAAAACTCTTTTAATATTTTATTATAATTGCTTATGGACATCTACTCATAATCAACCAACACTTTATATTTTAGGGCTATGTTCAATAAAACATGAATTACCACACGGACAAGGCGTTTCATGACTTCTCTGCACTCTGCTTCCTGTCACACTGTGCTTTCTCCCAGGACTAAGGAACCCCAAATGACTATTGTACGTTCTGAACACAGAGGACAGTTAGGAAAATGGCCTTTCTCATCTTCATGGAAAAAACACAGATTGATTGCTGTCATCAGCTCTCTTCCTCTTTCAACTGGAAGACCATGTTCTTTTCCATTGCATGTGCCAGCAAACATCCCACCGCAGCAACTGTGCCTGCCCCATCGCACCCTGCTGCTGGCTCCGGCCATGGTGCTGCAGCTGCGTTGCCTAAGGAGAACTCTCTCCTTGTAAATATCAAAGTATTACTTCATTGCTTATGGACAGTGCTGGAGACACACAGATTTTGTCTCTCTTTTTTTTTGTTGTTGTTTTTGGGTTTTTTTTTGTTGTTTGTTTTTTAACTAGCCAGCTCTCATACAAACTAATAATATGCTGTTCATGAAATTCAAATCCACATATTACAAATGTTATGATTTTTAATTTAAACAGAGTAAACCATTTCCAAACTATGGGTCAAAGTATCACTAACGCACAAGTTAGTTAGACAGATTACTTACTCTTCAGGCATCCTACTCACAGGACTGGGACACAGTATAGTTCAGTCTTGTGCTTGTTTATTTAAAATCTGATCCTAGGGTGGACTTTCATGGCCTGAACTAGTCTGTTATGAAGTAGGAGACCTGCACATACATTCTGAGATTCACAGTTTTTTCCCAGCAGCAGAAATGTGAGTGTGGGAGAGTGTTTCTTTAGATAAGGTTTTCATGTTTCCTTCCTCTCCTTCCTCCTTCCTCCCCCACTTTTTTTTTTTTGTGATTCACTATTTTTATATATTCAGTTCTCTATAGTGTCTGAATTCATAAAAATTGTTCTCATTACCTGTTCCATGCAATTTCTACTCTTTCACCAACTGACGAAATTATGGAACAGTAGTAAAATAATTGCTGAGTAGTGAAAAATAAATTTCACTAATTCTTACACATATATACAAATCATTCTCTAGATTCTCTAGAATTCTCCTAAATCATAGTACTTTATGCTTTTAACATTTTTGCAGCCATATGAAGCTTCATCCTACAAAATTTATGGGAATATCTATTGAGAGACCTGGCTGATACCTTCTGAAGATCAAGTTATGTCTAGATTTGCTTTCTGCAGGCTCCATATACATGTTTTCTGATGGGTATTTTTTGCTAACTACGTACAGGAATAGGCATCTGATGTAGCATGGAAGATCCAAATATCTTTGACTGTAGTCATGTTCAAAGAAATTACTCTCCAAAGTTTTACAGGAACCAAAGACAATTTGCTTATGAAGAATGGAAAAAGCAGCCATTTGGAATTCAGGCAAGTATTTGTGATCACTTTTTTTTTTTTTTTTTTTCCTTGTATATCCTTTACTTTGTTTTCTTTCCTACATTCATGATTTTTGTTTTTTTGTTTTGTTTTATTTTTTCCCTGTCCCAGTTAGACTCTCTATCATCCCCATCCTTTCAGAGCTGTAGTCTTGCTGGATGATCAGGTCAGAACCGGAGGAGTGTGTGAAATGTGGCAAGCCTGCTTTATCTCAAGCAGGTACATGCCAGCTATATCTAGATTGCTTCTCTCAGGATTTCTGGCTCGTTCCTCTCGAAAAGATGAAAAATAGTGCTGCTGATGCAAGTTGCGTTCCTGTTAAAGTGAGTAAGAGCCTGCTCTGATGCTAACATTTCTCACAGAGTCCTGCTGTGGCAGCTCCATACGTTAGTGTTGCCTTCATAGGAAAGTGGGAGTGAGGCCACGAGTAAAGGCACTGGCACATTTACTGAAAGAGTGATACCATTGAGCTTGATTTGGGAGCACAAAGAGACTGAACAGGGAGGAATAGCTGTGAAATA
>VZSV01000007.1:9597137-9610825 GCA_013398735.1 Nothocercus julius | reverse complement strand
ATGTGGGTTTGTGTGTATGTATTCACACTTTAATACTACACTGCAAATATTCCTTACAAAGAATTATGTATGCCCAAATCCCTTTCTAAATGAAAACACAAGCTATGAGTTCAATTTACGCTTGTAATTTGTGCAATGCTCCTCCCACCCTGAGTTCTGAACTCTCGCAGAGAGACAGGAAGGAAACCCACACTCACATAGGCTCATTGGCACCGTATCAACCAGCACAACCGGCCTCTCTAACCTTTGGAACGGTGTTGTACCTAACACTGATTCAATCACTAAGCCCTATTGATTTCGGCTTTCTAGAGAAGACATTCATAGAGCTTACAGTGTATAACAGAGCTTCTATTCTCCTTGAAAATGATTTAATATAAATAACTAAAATAAATGTCAGTGGGAGTTCTGTGAACTTATTAAGAAGAGGTAGACCTCTTGATGTGTTGCACATAGACTAAATGTGTATGCATATAGATTTAAATAATGATACATGTATTTTCACTCCAAGCTGGGCACAGAGACAGAATGGACCTCAGAGTGAGCGCAAATATACTGGACAAATTACATAATGTGTGTCCGCATAGAGGAACGCGGAGCACAGATGCACCCTGTAGATTAATCCTCCTCCAGAGACTCCTAAAGGTTAGAGAATGCTTGCCCAGAAATGTGGTCTGCATCCCTTGGTCACACAGCGGGGCCCTAGAGACCTGCTCACACCAGCCTGGCGAGGTGTTTTCCTGTGTTTGAGGGTGACCAGAGCAAGGGGAACAATTTCTGTGTCGCTTTTGGTGGGAATGCTCCAATCCACATCTGTCCACGGGGCCAACTGGTTCATAAATGGTATATCTGGGCTGTTCATTTTTCTTCCAGTTTGGGCATATAAATTCCTACATTTGAGGTGGGTCCCAGTGCACGCAAGAGACTTCACCCCTCCACTCTTTCTCCCTGAAGCAGGAGCATCACTGTGCCAGCGGGTGTGGGGAAGAAAGGGGCCTGGCACCTTCCGCAGCCTCCGTTTCTGCCCCTCTGGCTGCGCTTTGCTGGCAGGAGGGATGCAAAGGCTGCAACAACCCCTGGGGTCGCCCGGTCCTGCAGTGCGAGCAGACACGGGGCTGCTGCACTGCAGAGAAGCCGTATCCTGCCCCTGGTGATTCCCAGCATCTCCCAGGCTTTGAACAGTCCTGCTTGTTTATGCTTTCTGGAGGTGAAGCACGGAAAACACAGTACCAAAATACAACACAAATGCCAGAGCCAGAGCCAAGAATTTACATTAACATTTAAACTCTGATTCATAATTCGCCATAGGCAATAAAAAAATCCATCGGCTTTGATAGACTTTGGGTCAGGCACATACTGAGATGTTAACAAAACCTAAAACTACATGTGTGTGCACACACGCATAGTGCTTGCACAACATATAGCTCCACACACTGCTTTGAATCCTCATACTAATACAGCATGCAGCTAAAAATACAGACTAGGCTGTTGCTCTGTTAGCTTTTGAAAAGGAAATAGAAAAAAAATCTCCCCTAAAAATGGACATGATTTTTTATATTATATGTTTTTAAAGCATGACAACCATCGAAAAAGCTATTTAGTATGTTACATGGTTTAATAAAAATAACTTGTCTGGCAGTGTCTGAAAGCTTTTGCAGCTGCAGGGGTACTTCTTGGAAATAAATTTGTGTTTACACAGGTGCAGCCATATTTAACAAAATTTTTATATGCAATGCAAACAGCTGCCTGTCTGTTTTCTTTGGCAGCGCTCTTTCCAACTGACACAATTTGTATCAAACAAATCTCTCTGTGATACCTATATAAACAATGGACAAAATTCCTGTATAAGGAAAAGGTTCTCAATAATGTGTCATTTAGATAAAGTGAAAAGCAGAAGCAGTCTGATTAGAGGCTGCTTAGGAGATCCTGCCCCTCAGTTAAATATTTAGCACTTGAGAAGAGCTGTGGAAGTCACTGAGGAACAAGTAAGCAGTCTATAGGATAACTCAGAGGATTTTATGAAGTTACAGTCAAGGCGAAGTATCCCATGATCAGTAAAAGATGCTTGGCAAATTGGATATTTTCTTTAACAGTACAAAAGATTCTGAGGAACACTATATTACTCAACGCTTGGCATACTTTCATATAGAATGAAGTCTTTGCCAAAATATTTAGCCTTAAGACAATTATCCTTTAAAAAAAAAAATTCATTATATGCATTTTAACTTTTCCACTGTATGAAATTCTAGTTCATGCAGAAAACTATATAATTTATAAGATCCTTAGTAACTGAGCACTTCACCAGTTCTTTGAAAATACTTATGTGTTTGAAAGAGTGTCCTGTCACCAGCTTGCTTTCATTCAGTCAAAATTCAATAGATGAAATGAAGAGTCAATGGATTTCAAACTACAGTATGAAGTTTGCTTTGGTAGACACCTTCCTCAGCCCTTTCTGTTCCAAATAAGACTAACAGGAAAACTGATAGGAAAGAAACATTTCTCCACCTAATTCATCTTGATTCTCATTTTCCACCTACTTGATCCTCCTCGGTTTGGTAGCACCACGCTTTACGCACCCCTGCAGCTCTGTGGAAAGCCCTCCAACCAGATGAATTTCTGTGTGCCAGCATCATGGGGGCTTGTCGTGTCCTGATGCGAATAAAAGCCCAGTTTTTAGGGAGATGAGTTGTTAGTTCTTTTCCTTTGGAATTGCCCCTCGGTCCACTATTTAATTGGATCCTTAACCCTCTTCAGGATGTGGCACATTCAAATCTTTCCACAAAATGCACTTACATATAGGTGTTTTATCTCTATATAAAATCAGACAGTGTGTTACTGCTGACTTTATGATCACAAAAACGATTTTGCAATTGTACATTTGCTCCACTTTCTGAATTGTTTTGACCAAATTTGAACTTCATTTTGGTGAGTTTGGAACGCAAAAGCATTTTAAAGAAAGTTGTGCTCCATGTATATTCATGTGCTTTATATGGCTTCATATTCTGAAAGGAACAGTTAAAAAATGAAAATTCTTGGTGGGTATTTAGCTTCTCTTTCCCATCTAAATGCTACTTTAAGCTTTAACTGTGGCATAATTATTTGTTTCTAGGTTTAAGGGACACGCTCCTACCATCAGGCATGTCCACACATTTAGTGCTCTGTGGGTTCAATGGGAGTGGGTTTACTGAGTGAATGAAGACTCCACATACCCTCTAAGCTCTGAAATTTTCAGGCTGAAAATTTCTCGCTCTGGTGCTTTTAGCTCTCCTGAACCCTAGGCTAAATTAGGAACACTGACAACCAAGAAGTTAGAAGACCTAGTATGTGTGCTTGTGATAACGATCTTTTTTTCCTAATAAATGGAAAATTAGAATAAAGAAGACATTAGATTAAAATGAAATTCAAAACATTAATTAAAATGAGACATTGACAAAGAAAATTTATTTACACGTTAACTTGGTACCTCTTCTCAAGAGGTATGATCTCATCAGACATTACAAGAGAAATAGGTCTGACTGAGCCCAGGACAACTAACCAGAAGTGTTGCAAAGGGCACTCCTTTATTTCAATAAGTACTGACCGGTGTTTCTTAGCTCTGTGAGAGACTTCTTAAAGCAAGTTGCCTAAATGACTTCTGTACCGTGACACCTTTGGAACAACAGGTTCCCAATATTGCAGCCAAATTCTAGGTCCAGCAGTTACTTTATTTCCACCAAAATTCCCTTCTAAGATACATGACCATCATTTCTCTCTTCTGTTCCAGAGGAAAAGATACTTATAGGGCCATGAAATGGTTTCAGTCTCTGAAAAGCCACATCTTTAAAATAAAAATATCCAGTGAAGACATTCACTACTGAGTTCCTCCCCATGAGAGGGATTCTTAGGCAACTAGTATGAAAATAAAAAATAAGAATGAAATAACAGTAGTAATACTGAGTAAAAGTTTAACAATGCCAAGATAATATCGAGATGCATTAAATGAGACATTAATATTAAAAGGATGACTCTAAAAGCTATCTTGGACCTATCAGGTAACTATGTTAAAGATGAACTGTGAAGTTTAGCTGGATTCTGTGGTATAAACTGTCTAGAGTTACGTCTCCAGAACAGAGAGGCCATTATTGCCCCGTAGTAGGTGATTGACGAGAGGACTTTATTTCTTCCTTTCTTGTTAACTTATAAATCACCCTTCTTCCCTTTCGCACTTTCTTCTTGCTTCCTCTCCTTGAAGGCTCAGCATTAATTTAGGTTGTGGTGCAGTATGAGCGCTCTGGGAAGCTTTGCACATCTTCACCCATTCACACCTAGACCGGACGCTGCTGACCAAAATGTTCAGAGGCTCCTCTTGGGATAGGCACTTCCTTTACAGGTAGACTATTTATCCTGTGCTGTGCTGATAAAATAGGGAATAGTGTTGTTCAGGTACAAATCCAGGTAAGCGCTGTTTCTCCTGGGCTAGAGTTTCAATAGCAGGGATGGCCACATGCCCTATTTATGTCCTGGCCACCCTCCTGAGCTTTGTAGTGCAGGGTTTGATCAGTCCCTAATCAGCCCTTGCTTTTGAAGGTAATAGGGCATCTTAATTTTGCTTGAGCTAAGGACTTTATAGATAAATACCAGAAATCTCCTGCTTACATCAAAAGTGACCAGGAAGATAGGATTTTCTATGTTCACTCTCGACTACAGCTCAAAAAAGGAAGGAATTGAAACTACCATCTTTTCATTTAACATTTCTGTATTTATTTTAGGGCAAAAACAAAAATTTCTATTTGGTACATGGCAGTATCTCTATTAACCACAAAACTTGTTGTTAAGAAGAGGTGTGTATGCTTCGACTTTAAAAATCTGCAAAGCAAAAAAACATTTTGATAAGGATCAGCAGCAGCAAGGATCAAGTGCTGCACACTTCAGTCTCATTGGTTGAGTCATTCTTGTTTTCAGAAAGCTATTGAGAAATCTTCTATCTTTGATCTTCAGGAGTTTATTTGGCTTCATAATCAACAGGTGTGGCAGTAAAAACAAAAATTTTAAGGGGCATTTGACAGTATTTTGTCCTTCCTTTAGATGGAGTCGCATAGGTACGTGACGGACAATTCTCTCACCACATATTCCATTTACTTCAGCAAACAAGCTGTAACTGCAGTTGCAAGCCTCCGTTGCCCTCATCTTATATTATGTAACTCAAGTGATAATATTACTCTTGTCCTCGGTCCGCCTGTGATCACAGTGCCACTTCATTGTTCTGGTCTTTTCTGTTTGAAGCAGATGTTTAAAAACATTTGAATAAGATATTTTAGTTTGTAGACTTCTTGTCATCATCCTGCAAATTTACAGCAGTCAGCAATGTAAACATGTGCTTGACAAACTCCAGCAGCTTGTAGACTTCAGAGTTCATCCACTCATTTCAGTGAGGCAGATGTTTCATTTTAATATTCTTCATACTATAGATTAGGATTATGTTTTTTCTTTCTTTTTCTTTCTTTATTTTTTTTTTTTTGAAAAGGGAATAAACCTGACATGCTACTAATGTCATTTCACACTGCAGGCCAGATGGCGAAAAATGCAAAGGCTGCAACTCTGTTTATGTATGGGAAAAAAAAGGAATTTTGTTCCTGAAAGACTTTCAGCTTGATCATTTGTTACTTTAATCTAAACACTAGATGATGAATAAAGTAGGACTATCTGAACTTCAAAAAGGTCCTTGAGATTAAGTGCTTAACAATGTAATGCATCTGGAGGAAGAGTATTACATTATTCCTGCCTGCCGCGTTGGAAGGATGTTGGGAACATTTTCAGTGTTGTGGCTGCCTAAGAGCATAGTTTGTCTTATCTGTAATTTCAAAGCAACAGAACGGTGTATTTACCAAGAGCTGTGTAAAATCTTTGCAAAGAAATTCAGCATTATTTCAAGTAACTTCAATTTAGATTCTTAAACTAAAGGGGAGTATTTTCCCCTTTTACCCCATACACAACACATTTATGATTTACAAAAATTACATTAGCAGATTATCATAGAATTAATCTAAAATGTGTGACTCTACATGCTCTTGAGTGGAAGGTAAAGAAATCTCTTACTGTGCTTTTATTTTATTTATCTTTATTTTATTTCTAAAGCAAATATTCCAGAACAAACAGGATTTACGTTTGGAGAACAACCTGTTTTGTTTATTTTTTAACCCCACCCCATTACACAATTGTACCTTTTGGGTATTATAGTCCAGCTGCCTCATTCTTCTGTGTGGATGCGTGACAGTATTTTCCATGCGGTAACATTTCCCTTTATGTAAAGAAGTGATGGAGTCTCTAATTTGTCAGAGAAATTCAACCCTAACCCTAAGATGATCACAGGAACAGAGGTAATTAAGCTACAGTTCCCAGGTAGCAGTATAGCACCAGGTTCAACTATAAAAGCATTTAGGACAAAGTATTGAAATTCTTGAGTTTTTAGTGTTTTTATTTTTTTTATGAGAATTTTACTTGCCCAGCTAGCTCCAATTTCAAATAAGCATGAGAACAAGACCCCGGATAAATTAAAAAAAAAAAAAANTTTTTTTTTTTTTTTTTTTTAATGAATTTCCCTGTGTTCATATCATTGCAGCCTCTACATGACACCAGAGTGTGTCCAGAGGAAGAAACTCCTAGGCCTTCAAATGAGTTATGTCAGGTTTGCAGAGGAAGGAATTAAATATGTAAAGGGGAACAGCCTTTTGAGAAGAAAATTGTCTGGATGAACCCAAGAAAAATTCAAATAAAAGAGCACTGACCGTCCTGTGGCCTCAATATTGCTTCCTTCACTCTTGGCTGGTCTCGGTGACGGGGTATCAGAGCACACACGACAATCGGCCCCGACCTGTTAGTTTATTACTCCCTATTTAAGACTGCAAGGCAGAGATAGGATATGCGCAGGCTGTGTCGTTCCCTGAAACATTCACTAGTGATTCGTTACTGCAGGAGTGCTATCTGGCGTCAAACTGTTCAGAATAAGAAAGGAAATACCTAAAGATAGTTATAACAAAACAGGCTCTCAAACTGTATGTTTGGCAATGTTGCTGAGTAAAAAAAGTAGCACCAAAGGAAACATTATAAAGTTTGCTTGAAAAACACCCACATTTTTGCTTGTAACACATACATGCAATAAAAATGAAACTTTATTAGGCATTTTGGGATAAGAGTGCACTTAAATTTAGTAAAATTATCAAACAATACAAACTGTGCCTATTGTGGATGGAGTGTCAAAGGTAACATTTGTAATAAAGAAACTTCCAGTACGTAAAGAAACTTTTATATCATTCAAAATACATATTAAAGTTTAAGAATGTAATGCAGACTAGGAGGAGACTAGTACTTGAACGCTTAGACTGAACCTATTCAAATGTCTGACCTGTGTAAAAGTGTTTGAATCCAGCCTCCCCCCGCATACATTTTTGATTCTTGGCCAAAATCAAATTCAGAAAGGGACTTATTTATCATTTCAATACAAGTAAACTTTTCACGTGAGCAACTAAGCTCACACATTTTCCAGTATTCACACTGCTAAAACCTCTGAGGAATAAATTATCACAGAAGGGGTTTTTTTTTTCTTTCCTATTGCAGACTATCAAACCCTAATATAAACTCTGACATTAATACAGCTTCCAGCCCAAAGCCAGAACTCCAGTCTGCACTTAAGCAGGATTCAGGTGCACGCTGAGATAAGCGAGGTAAAAAATTTTGAAGTCTGACATATATTTTGGAGTAAGTCTACAGGCAATCTTCTCTCAGTCTTTTATAAGAAGTCTTTCAGAACAGACATGGAAGTATTTTGATACATAAAAGCTCTGTTAAAGAAATAATACTTTGCTGTGTGACTAGGAAAATCTTATAAAATCTTTCTGTGTTACTTAATTAAAAGATAATGGGCAGAAGGGATAATAGGTTGTTTCTCAAATCTAAATGAATTTTATCATCATAATGATGATTACCAAATGTCTATATTTGTGAAAGAACAGCAGTTCATAAATACCAAATTTGTGCTATTATTAACATACAGTATGTGCCAGTTTTTATCAATATAGGAATCTGGTAATTATCACTAAAGCTATTCATTAAAATTAAGAAGTAACTAAATAAGGAATAGGAATGCCACTTATTTCTTAACATTCGAAAAGCAAAAATATCTACCTATTATCCTTTTCAAGCATCTGACACCATGACAATGGAATAGAAGGTTGTCACAGTGTAATAGTCCCCAGCTGCTAGATAAATGCTGAGCTGAAACTGAGGCATTTATCAAAAATAAACATCGAAGGGAGGCTGGGAGACATTGATCCTGTGATAAGGCGCTGCTGAAATGACTTTATCCCTGCCGCAGCGAGTGACTGACACCGGTGACGCTGTTTCTCCTCATGGACACCAGTAGAGCACGGCGAGGGCTGTTTCCCGCCACACGAGCTTCTGTGCTGCGATTGGCCGGGGGGAACAGGCTGCCGGCCGCGCCAGCCAATCGCAGGGCAGCTGTGAGCGGCCTGCGGAGCGCGTCACCCGTCGGGCGGGTGTCTCACCACCTGAGCTGGTTTGCTTTGGTTGTCCGCGGCCCCCGCTGCTGTTGGGGCAGCAGCGCTGCTGTGGTACAGCGTCAATGGCACTGGCCGCTGGTGGGGGCCCTGAGGAGGCACGGCGCCTGGGTGCCGCCCACCCACAGGGTGCTGGCGCCGGCGGGTTGGGCACAGCCTGGCGCGAGATGGAGCCCGTCAGGGAGGCAACCACAACTCACGTGTTGGCTCGAGCTCATGTCAAACCAGGTGACCCCCATCCAGTGAAACTTGGCGAGTTTTGCTTAACAGGGCCAGCACTTACAGGTGTGAGGGGCCTTATCAAGGCAGCTCCATTTTCACCCTAATTGCTAGGGAAGAAACGGATAAGAGGGTGCAAGTGAATTACAAAGAAGTCCCACAGCTGCTCAGGCTGAGCACCCCATGTCAAGAAAGAAGAAAGCAGTCAACACACAATAGATGTTTGCTGAGGAGAAGATGTCAGGCAGGAGGAGAAGGATATGTCTTCTAAAAAGTTTATTCTGATGGCAAGATTTAACATGAAGGGTAGCTATACCTCAGGAAAGAGAAAATCTGTCTCATTCACCTTGCCATTCCCTGGCAAGCAGAAGCAAGAAGCTCTGGACTGGTCCTCTGAAGCCCTGATGAGTTTGCCTGGGAGTAAAGCACACGTGGTTCACAGAGTGTCTGTGCTGCGCTTGCTCAGCCACGGTGCTTCCCGAAAGCGAGGCGAGTGTTCTGACTCAGCCAGATGGGCAGGGGGATTGCAGCAAAGGGCTCTAATCGTCATTATAGAGATGGCAGTAGAAGCAAGCAAGCCTACATTGCATTTAATTCTAAAGGGCTTGAAACAGACGTGTCTCCCAGGCGGCGCAAGAAGGGGTAGAAATGGTAACAATTTTTGAGGCGAATACCAGTTCTCTCTGATTCATAAACGGCCTTTCTGCTCTCCTGGCATTGTGTTATACATCTTCAGCCTCACTCACTGCCCCCTCCTGCGTAAAATTTACACAAGCATTGAAAGATTGTGGAATACCCAAGGAAATCATTTTTCAGTCGATTGAGTTCTTAATGGAAAAACCTCCCTGAATGCTATCTTACAAATTAGAAGATCCCCTGCTTTCTAAATAGTTCAATTGAAATCAGCTTTTGTATTTATCCTTCAGGTCATTCAGGCTCAAATGTTGTTAGCTCTGTGTCAAAAAGTCAGATTTTTAAAGGGAAAATGCCAAGTCCTTTTAGGCTTCCACTGACCTTTTAAACCAGATTAGGGATTTGAAGCATTACACATGGAGTTCTACATTTTATATCATACTATTTAACAAATGATCAAATACAACTCCCAAGAACACTATTTTTACAAGCTTGACATTTCAGGCCTTAAAGGATGTTGCTGGTCTTTCTTTTACATAAAATTACCCTGGAGAAATTCAGCCCGTTTTCTGTTCTTCCATTTCTCTTTCAGAAGAAGGGAAGTTCTGGGCATTTTATTTCATGCTGTTGCTCTCTGTCTGATACTGTAAGCAGCAAAATATCATGTTGAAATCCTTGAGATATGCTGAAAGTGATTACTACAATAAATTCACTCAGTGGGTGTCACATACTGTTACAGTAAAAACATGGATGCCAACAGGGCCCTAGGAATAGATTTGACCTTATGTTCATGCCTGGACTGTTGGATGCTGCCACTAAAAATGTATTAAATATTCTTAGGAGGATATGACAGGATCCTGTTTGGTTCCAGGTGCTTCTCTCACCCAGGTAGGCCAAGCAGACTGGGAGACAGTACTGAATCACGGGAGGACACTGAGGACCTGAATGAATGAGCAAGCTCAGCAAGACTCTGCCTTAAAACACCAGCTCCATTTAAGAAGGCAGTTCTTTGATTTATATTTTACACATTAATTTCAGTAAACAGAATGGTAGTAATATGATTTGGGCACATGTTTTTTTCATGCCAGATTAAGATCTGCATGTGCCCAGAAGTTTCCCTAGTATTTCAAAATCACCTTTGAAGTCTTTGTTACTAGAAGTCATTTCATGTTTTTTCTTCATTGCCACATTTTGGTTCAAGCTGTCTTCTCAGTAAATCAACTCCATTAAAGACAAATACAACACAACGCTTTGCAACAGGCTGCATCTTTGATGGACAAAAGGAATTAAAAGAGGACATTTTTAGAAAGAGAAGAGCAAAGATCCACTTGAAATTGCAGCCCTGTTGTGGTAGCATTAACACAAGTGTTTTTGTATTTTATTTGCCTAACAGCCAGTTACAATGTGCACTACACTGCCTGTGTGGTTAAACACAGGCTTGCAACAACCACATATTTTTAAGTAGAGTGCACAGAGCTTACTTTCCTAAGTACAGTCTTAACATTTCAATTGCACAAAAGGAACTGAAGCAGTAAGCCTTATTCTACCTGGAAATAATTCTGACTTTGAGTCACTTCTGGTAATTGCTAACAATAAAATAAGTACTATTCTCTGTATACAGCATGAACATCTCTGTACACATTGATACTTTCTGCATTAGAATACTAGCACTATCATTATAAGATCAGCATAATTCCCTTTTTTTCACATTTTTTTCCTAAAAGCAAAAATATAAAAGGAACAATGAGAGACTCTGTGCCTAGGATACAACATGGTAGCCTGAAGCTAATGTATCAGAACTTTTAGAGTGCTTATTTACAGTCCTTACCATTAAATAGTTTTCCTGGTGATTTCACTGTTTGCAGATCTTTTTATGGATGGTTTATAAGAAATTCTGAGTTATTCAAAACAACATTTATAATGCAGAAAAAAAAAAAAAAAAAAAAAAAAAAAACACTCTTTTTTTCCTATAGCCAGAGGTAGAAAGTTATGGCATCACCTAATGGTACAATTAACAGACATCTGACTGATGCCAGTTTTCTAATGCTACTGTTTTTTACTAAAATAAAATAAGCATCTATGCAGCTGTTTTAAAATATTTGTCAGAATTTATTAAAATCATTTACCTATCACCATATATTTGTTTCTTGTGATGGAAAATACTTGTAATATGACAAGAAGATGAGGTTAATTTGAAGCAAATCAACATGATAATTTTCCATTATTGAGACTCAAGCAGGCTTGTCACCAAGGGATGACACAGAATAACAGCGGTGCTGCCGTTACAAACAGGCATACACAGAACAAAGGGTATTTTGAAGTATGTTTTTCTTATTATTTGGCAACATTATATAGTGTAAATTAAACTACTGTACTGAAGCTCAGGAAAGCAAACCCTTTTGAAATGACACATTCCTCTCAAAGTTTTAGCCTTCCTGAGATTTGTATTCTCCCTTACCACATAGACTAGGCTCACATTTCTTTAATCATTATTAGGAAGAAAGAATTAAGAATATCTTGCCAAAAGCATTTGGAGCATCAAGGGCTCTAGTATTAGTGGATGGAAACAAGTTTCTGTTACAAAAGTTATATCTACTTGCTTTCTAAATTTTATAGGATAGATTTGCTAGTGATCATACATGGAGCCTTGGTCCTTCCATCTGACTAAAGACACTTTTTTTATGCCAGCCAACCCAGTGTATTAACAATGAGACGTTCATCTGATTTGCACTGAAGTTCTTGCAAGATAAAGCTCCTAAAGAAAAGATCTTGCCCCCATTAACATTCACAGCCTTCTGGACTTCCTTTCTTAACTAAAGAATGTAGCAAGGAAACGACATTCCAAAACTGAAATGTATAGTTCCTAATAACTTAATGCAAATAGCATCTCACATTAGCTCCAGTTTTGGGGACTTGTGCCACTACAGAGTTCTATACTCAGTGGCAAGAAACTATGAATTTTGCAAAGCTAAGAGTCTTAATTTTTTGGAGGTACCAAACAGGAACATAGACAGTTGAAAACGCCAACTCTAGAATGAACAAGAAATGTTAGCAAAGTTTAAACCCCTGCAATTTAGGAGATTGCCGTTGCTTTGCTTTTAAAAATGCAAATACCTCCACTCTAGATTCAGCAAATCTTGTCTTAAGTATGCTCAGGAAGAGTTTTCACCAAGTTACTCTGAGGACAGCCTGACTAGTGAGGAACTCAAATGGGTTTTTAAAGCAGCTGCATTGCCGACCTGCACATTAGAGCTACTGCTAGTCCATGGGCTGCTCTCCTTTCTGTACTGGGCAACGGGCTGTGATGCTGAGACTCCTGAAGTGATGCCAGCAAAGTAGGCTCTCGAGGTAAGGATAGGCATGGCACCATAGTGGTGTTCCCAAACCAACCATGGGACGATTATTCTGGCTCATAGGATCCAAACTGGTGCTTGTACAGACTATTTGGTACAAAAATGGACCAAATTGCTCAGGTATCTGTAATACAGTGCATATTGCACACTGTGACATGCCCATATCTAAGTATATTGTTTGGTAGTTCACACTTGACACTTGTCACCCTGATATCCTTTCTTATTTTGAAAGATGTCCTGTACAGATCATGAACAGTTACTGTGGCCTGGCTCATATAAAGGCCAGAGAGAGGAGGGCATGCTCACCTGCAAGACCTGTTCCCACTGAATGCAAGTAGTTCATTAACTAGCAAAACAAAATGCAACTAAAGTGATCAGGCAGTGTTTATTAGAACAGACATAAGCCAAAACTTTCAGGCAAGGTTCTTCTGTTTCTTCTCCCCGTTCTGGTTTTCTCACATTGAGAAGAAATTACTTCTTTCTCCCATCTGCCTCCACATTGGTAGAAGCTGCACCAAGTGCTGTGCTCTGCATTTGTCCTTCCTTCTGCCTACAAACAGCCCAATGAAGTAATGCCTGAGGCTGTGGGACAGGTACATTCTAAAGATTTAAGACTACCAAGAGAGAGTGAGACGTGCATACAAGGCTAGGATGGTTTCCTTTTCTAAACTGGAGGCTCCTGGGACTTTATAGAAGCAGAGGTGTGAGGTTTTCAGAACCATCTATTGGCCTCGCTCCCAGTTAACATTTGTCCTTAGCAGACTAAACATGACAGAAGAGAAGAATGTGGCAACACTTCTCTAGGGTTAATTCCCATTCAACCCCTGCACGGACTCAATTACTACACCACCCTGCACATCCCTGTGATGTTCTCTCCCTTTTAATTCACTCCTTCAGTCTGTTCACCTTCTTTTTTTTTTTTTTTTTTTTTTTT
>VZSV01000007.1:9581822-9597062 GCA_013398735.1 Nothocercus julius | reverse complement strand
GAGGTCTTTGCAGAGCTTCCCTAGCAGACGTGTTTTTTTTTGGCACAAAGCCTTTGTTTGCCTGAAATTGCATTATTTTGCCCTTGACTTTCAGGCAAAAAGGCTTTTCTTTGCTAACTATTACTTTACATTTATATTGGGTATATATTCTCAGAGTACCCCAAAGCACTTTACATACTCTGTGCAGGAATCAATGGAGGGTGACTGCCTTGGGGCTCTTGTTATTTCTGTATTCTTAGTTACAGCACTCTGTGTCATGGAAGCTGACTTGGTGACTGACAAGGTTAATTCTGCTTTGCCTAATTCATTCCACTAGAAAAGCCATGAAAAAGTACAGTTTAAGTGCATAGCGTTTTAGAGGGAATATCAAGCTCTCTTCCTGCACTGTTTTAATCTTGCTCTAAGGGAATATGTGAGAAGCATATTTGATAGGAGAGAGTATTTGCATAATTTAGATTACTCCAGAGTTCTTCATTATAATACCTAGAAAGTGTGGAAAGTACAAGCCTTTTGGAGCTGGCTGCCTGGGCATCAGAGCTATCCATAGCCGAAGATGCAAATCAGCTGTTTCAGCAGGCAAGGAGACCAGGGTCTGTGTGGCGTTCATCAGAAAAGTGCAAAATTTCTGAGTTAGAACTATTATTTTACATAGCTGCATCTATTTCATACATGCTGCATCTATTTCAGTCATTCAGTCAAACAATAACCACGATTTATGCAAAATGAGATGCTGATGGTTGAAAAAATAAATAAATAAAACAAAACAAAACATGTTGGCATCACCATTAACT
Source organism: Nothocercus julius (assembly GCA_013398735.1). Taxonomy (NCBI): domain Eukaryota; kingdom Metazoa; phylum Chordata; class Aves; order Tinamiformes; family Tinamidae; genus Nothocercus; species Nothocercus julius. The sequence goes on along the minus strand of VZSV01000007.1, from coordinate 9,596,271 downwards.
TGCAGGGACAGAACGTAGTCACGGAGAAGGAGGTATGAGCATAGTCAAGGTTAACAAGTCTGTCCTTCTTAAGAGCAAGGAAAATAAAAATGCTGCATTCCATGTAACAAAAAAATTATTTTCTGGCTTAGTAAATGCAATATAATATATGAAATCTTGTTCCGAAGTTAACTTTTGGAAGAGCAGAGCGCAAGGTATACTGGTGAGATTTCAGGTGGAAAGCAGTGACAGAGGAATCACAGGTTATGAACAGTGCATTCCAGCGCTGTATGTTCATGATTTGCTGCTGATGGTTGCAAATTCATTGAACCCTAATCCTCAGATACCCATGTATCTTCACCTGGAAAGCACTGTTCACCAACTTATCTAATTTCCTAATGATCTAATGAATTAAATTATCTAATTTTCTAGTGATTAAAATCATCTAATGATCTTTCCATTGTGACAGTCTCCATGATTTGCAATGTGATGTCCAATATTAAGGCCAGTTCATGCCAAGGTGTGTTTTCCATTGGGCCAAAACTCATCTGAGAAAATTTTGGTTTTGTTTCGGTATTTCAGATCAAGAATGGAGATCCATCCTTCAAAAATTAATTAATCTTGGTGGGTTATGAAGACCACACCACAGCTCTCTGAGAACCAGTCAGCTTGGCTATTTGAGCATTTGAGTGCTTGTCTTTTCAAGTCACATTTAAAATTTTCACAGATTCTGAGCCAGCGTTGTCAGTTATTAGACGCCTCACATTGTGTCCTGTTTCTGGCAGGCAGTGATGGAAATGAGTCAGCCACACGGTGCAGCTGGATGGGACAGATTGCAGTTGCATGAAAAGCGCACATCTGTTCAAATACCATGGGAGAGGCTGAGGGACACAAAGTGACTAGGAATGGGTCGCCACTGCTAGAATAATTCCTTCGGGCAGCAACCTACTCTCTGTCCTGTGTTGAGGAGCCCCTGGGAAAGCAGAAGATAAAAGCAAAAGGTCATCTGTGCTCTGCATGCGCAGGACATCTGCTCCTTCACGGGGGAAACGCCGCAGAGTAGGGCCCTTTAGCTGCAAAGGGAAGAAGCTGTGTGGCCCACCCAGCGGGGAGGGCTGGGCACCTCTGGCTGAGCATGGTCATTTTCAACAGCAATTAGGAAAACATTTGGCTTTCAAGTGTTCAGATCACTTGCCCTCGCAACACAGCTTTGGGCTCTTTCCCCTCACCTTCAATTACTTCCATGTAGCTTTGCCCACACCACATCTCCGCACACACAGGGAGCCTCCTCCTCCTCCACCTGGTACCTATGGGGGCTGCCACTTAGCACCGCTGTCCCAGCCGGCTTGGAGCTATTTCCTGAAGGCAAAAGGCCGCCCAGGCCCCATCAGCAGGAGGAAGCTTTGTTGTGCTGCTGTCTTGAGTTAATTGGCTCTCCGAGATCTGATATTCTCCAGAACTCCTTGCCCAAACAGCTAGGGAAACTTAGAGGGACAGAAAAGGCCTCAGGGTGAAACGCTTACTCTATTGAAGTAAGAGGCAAAACTCCCTTTGACTTCAACAGGGTCAGAGTTTTACCCTGTAGCTTTAATTAGCTGGCATTGTTGTAACTGCCTTGTGTCGCTGCATGCGGAATGTAAAGCATGGTACGTTCAGGAGTGATGTATACATAAATGATTTAAGAGGATATTAAAGCAGAGGAGTGCATTTAAATGGAATGAAGTTACAGGCACAGACCTGTTTAAACACTGCCTACTTCATGCTTCAGAATGAAACTAAAATTTATGTGAAGCCCCTGTAATTTAATAAAACAAACTTCCTCCCCCAAAAACAAGTGTCTGTTAACCACTGCGAAAAATATGTCACAGAAAAATGATCTGAAAAATATCACCTGTTAGGTGAGTTCAATTTCAAGTGATTCAAAGGGTGTCCATTCTAATAAAGGCCTGAATTTTTCCTACAGATTTATGTTTTGCAAGCAGAATAAGGTAGCTGTGCTGCCTGGGAGAAAAAGGTAGAAAAATGGAGCCCATCTGCAGAACTGAAGGGGCTACCTGGCTGCGGGAGGCTCAGCGTGCTGGAGCGCAGGGGACAGAGGGAGCACATGTCAGGGTGTCACAAGTGTGAACGGTGGTCAGAGAGCTGAAGTTGGAGAGTTACTGATATTTTGACAGGAGCCTGTGTGTGAAGAATGTTCTATGCAAATGGTGTGCCAGGGATAATGAAGAGTGTAATTTTTTCCTCTTCTGAGAGTTTCAATGGAAAGGACACCTGGATTTCACAGAAAAGCCCCCACAGAGGAATTAAAAAAAAATGTTTTATTCATTTAAGATACAGACTCTATCTTGTGTGCACATTTTATCATTTCTTTGTCTCTGGTATCTCAAAGAAGAACAAACAGCTGGGTCCTCACTGGGTGCCTCCATAGAGGATTTATTCTATTCTATTATTTGTACAGGAAAATACCATCTATTTGTACAGCAAGGAGCCAGGCAGTGCTTCCATACTTCCTCGTTCTTAGCCGTGCTAATTGAAAGGGGTCAAACCAGCTTGGGAGAATAGAACAGGGAGAGCCTTGTCATTTTTTGACCTATCTGGGTTCTTTCTCAGTCTTAGGCCTTCCAAATGGTGGAGCGAGGAGCACTGCGGGCCAAGCAGTATCACCACCCTCGAAAGCCTGCCCTGCGTGTGCAAAGGAGGAGAACAGTTCAACAGGAAAACAGCAGTCCGGGATTCAAACCACATATAATTCCTGTGTTTTTAACCTTAGCTTCTGTGTCACAACTCTATGCAAGATAACTAAAGTGCATCACCTCATATGCTTTTCTTTAGCCTTCCCTAAAATATCAGTCTTTGAAAATTTACCTTTACATGTTGCTTCAAGGTATGTATATTGGGTACTCTTTGATTAACAAAAGCCTGTGAAGTACAGGTTGTGTTTTCTTCTCAAGGTGCAGAGGTTGGTGGTCTCTCTGCTCTGTACTTTAGATCCATAGATTTGGGGCAGTTCTTATTTACTCTTAATAAATTTGAAGTTCCTAATGGGTTATGCATCTTAAATTTAATACTAACAATTCTAACTACTTTGCATTGTGTGTCTAATTGCTTACACGATAGCTATGAGAACACAAAATATAACTCAGTGTACTCTGAATTCTCTTAAGGGAAGAATAAGTTTCTTTCCATTTCCTTTGTTATTGCTATGACCATATTCTTTACTAATGTTATTTACAATTTAAATGTAATTTTTCATTCCATAATTTTCTGTTGATTTTATATTGCAACTCTTTCTCGTTTTGGGAAACTCTAGGGAGACAGCATGTCTCTATCAAGAGAATCCACTACATAAGGGAATTAAAAAAACAACTTGTAATGAAATACACTAGCAATTGTATAAAAATACATTGTGTGGGACTTTTGCCTGTGGCAGTATGTACGCACATGAATGACAGTATTGTGTGAGACAGAGCATTGTGTTGTTCAGTGCCAGTGTATAATGCCACACTCATTTTGCATAAATATTTGACTGCTTTCTGGGATGTCTGGGATTTTTTAAAAGTAATGTTCCATTTCTCTTTCTCTATAACAACTCCTTCGATTTGCATATTTCAACCATGGCAGTCACAATGGGGAAATGTTCATGTGTCACTTCAGTAAATTTGATCAAATAAAGGAGGGGGGAAAGAGGGGAGAATGTATAGCTTGAAAATCAACAATATATTATCTATTTCCCTATATAAACTATGCATTAAAATCATACAAAATATTTTATACTTTTAGGTAGAAGGTCCTTTAAATTTATAATTATTTAGATTTTGAATTGTTCCAAATACTTGTGGACTAGATTTGCAGTTCCATGCAGAGGACTAAATACAGAACTAAATACAGAACTACAGAATTAAGTGCCACCTGAGAATCTGGTCCTTGTATATCTACAAATATTTGTGATTGATTGTTTCAAGCACTAATTTCCTTTGCTGTGATCCTTTGTGTCAATTATTTCTTACCTACTTCATTTAATGATAAGAGTCAATCACTTAAACTGATTTGGACTGTTTACTAATTTGAGTCCAATGCTTTGACGCAGTCTTTCATGTATGTATAAATTTAGGAATCAGGAAGGTTATATCTACAGAATGAGAGATGGCACCTTGGAAACCAGAGGCTCAGAACAGAATTCAAGAGTAGAAGTCGAGAAGAAATGCAAGAGGAACTTCTAATACAATGCTTGGAAGAGGCTAGCACCATCTATAACTGGGACCAGAGTTAAAGAGGTGATATCCCCTTAGTACGATAGAAAGATTAAGAGTGATACGGTGTGTCCAAGCCCTGTGCCACCAGTTTTAAAGGTTATGGAGACGGGGAGTTTGAAAGAAATATGAAAGTTTGTGTAAATGCTAGAGAAGATGCATTACGAAGAGATGTTACTCATTCAGATTCTTTAACTTAGTTAAAAATAGACGGAGATGTGATGTGACGGCAGTAGATATATGATTGCATGGTGATGCCCAAAGTCCTGGTGAACCTTAAAGTCCCCTTTAATCAAACAGAAAATAAAGACTGAAGTCAAGCCTTTAGGTAGTAGAAATTAGATAATATTTAACAGTTTGGTTTGAGTCTGTAAGCAGGAGCCTAGCAAATCTTGCATCATGTTCTGCAGGTCTATAGCCACAGCAGGAGCTAGAGCCTCTAGCAGACTGCTCCTACCATTTGCATGTGCTACACTGTGGTTGTCTAGTCTTTCAAAGACAGGTCTCACCAGAGTTGCCACCACCCAGAATGACCACCACTCACCTGAGCACGGGGTCTTCCTGTTTGAATGGTTCTGATATGCTCTACTGGTCTCATTTGAGGGGCATGATGATCTAGCGATCACTGACCCTCCTACAACCCTGCTGTTATCCATTAAGCAGATTGTCTAAAATGTAGAATCACTCACAAAGGCAAGGTAAAGCAAAAGGAGCAGGGATTGCCCCTTTTTTTGGACATACCTGGTCAAGAGGCCCTTCCCTGACATTGCTCCATTCTTTCAGTGCACTAAAGTAACAGTAGATACAGTTCCAGTTCCAGTTCCTGTTCCAATGACAGTAGATGCAGTTGGAGTGAAAGAGGTATCTTCCACAGCTGCTGATCTCAGCACTAGGAGGTGGCAGTGAACAACCTTTCCCAAGGTTTCCTAAGAGCAGGCTTTCCTAAGATTTAAGCCTGCTGCCTACATGCTGAACCTTCTGTTGGCTCCTGAAAGGTGGAAGGTACCATTCCTTTTTCCTAGGCTTCTCCCTGGGAATAGGCAAAAATAACCAACAGGGCATTACAAGAAACATCATAAGCAGCTGGTCACCTTGACCTGACCCAGCCAGCTATGACATGACACTTCATCCAAACTAATGAGAGCACAGTGATGAAGCATGTCCCCTCTAAATCTTCTTACCCAGAGGGTTGCAAGCTTCATGGTGCTAGAACCTGGCTGTGGGAGATTACCCACATGGGTGAAGTCAGACTCAAACCCGGTGCCAAATAGATATAGCACAGAATATATCTAGAATCGATAATGCCAGTAGACTTTGCACAGTTCCCACAGGGAAGTTATTCCTCTGCATAGTTTCCCACCCAAAAGAGAACCTAATGTCTTAAAGGATGACAGGAACCATTTGTATGGTTCACTTGCATTGCACATACTGAGTCTTTTAAGAGGCACAGCTGGATTTTTTTACATTTCTTTGGAATAATTGTGATCATTGTGTATAACTCAATTTCAACAAGTAGGTCCAACCACAAGCAGCATTGCACTGTAGCAGTTGCAGTACAAACACATAGGACACAAATTGTTCATAATTTTAAGAGGACGGACAAAGATTGGCAGGAGAAACCAAGGAGAAGAGAGGTGAAGGCACCTGGTTCAAGGTCGTTTAGTGGGTGAATGGTAAAGATGGGGCAGAAAGGGCGGTAAGGGAGAGCCCTTACATGGCTCTCCAAACAGATAAGGTAGTACTGTGAGAGAGTCCAAATTTGCTAACATTAGAGATTTTTATTACATTTCCACTGAATTTTTCTTGGCAGAGGTTCTTCATGTTACTAAATTCTGGCCACATTTTTGAAAGAGTGATTTAGTTGCTGTAGGTTAATAGATGTGGTTTTTACTGTCACAGAGAAAAGCCACTATTTTCAGTCCTTATATTCTGGTGAAGAAGGTGAAACAGCTGAAAAAACTTACCCAAATTGCTGCACATGGTCGATGGAAAAATCAACAAACGACAAAAGTTAAACATGTTGCAATAAAGTGAAATCAGCTACACTTTATCCTATGAATTCATTTATATACAGTGTGAACTCTTATGAAGGGAAATCTAATTAATTTCCCTACTGCAAAAAAGTCAACAACAGAATTTGTCAACTATCCCCATGCCAGTTCCTCATTCCCACAGTACTACACTGAAAAGTGCTGAACAATGTTTATGATCAGTGATCTCAATTTTTTTTAAAATAAACTATCAATTTTTATATGAAAAAAATGTAGTGTTTTAGATTTTCTAAACTTTATAGGTAAAGCAATAAATACAAGTGAAAGTGAATTAAATAGTTTGTTCTTGAAAAAAAAAAGAACGCTCTCTGTCCACTCATATGAAATAGCAAAATAAGCAAGTACATTTTCTTTCCCTGGCTTTTGTGTGAGTAGCCAGAGCAACTCAAGAGTTTGCCAACAAAATATTTTGTGACAGAAAAACAGTTTCTGCAAAACCAAAATTTCCTCAGGGAAAAATTGAGTTTCTTTTCTCTTTCTCTAGGAAAAACAGAATTTAAATGTTTAGTTCTGAAATGTCTTTGAAGTATCTGAATTACCTTCAAGCTGAAAATTTCTTGGATCTATAAATAACCTCTGTAATCTCAGCTATGCATTGATGATGTTACCAGCTGGTCCAGGGTCCAGGCACTTACTCCCAAAGGGCACAGAAAAGAAACCATTATCACTTAACTATGTGAAACATTATTAAATATGGTTGTCAGTTCTCTGATACACTGTGCATAGAGAAAAACATTTTATTTTCTGTCTTTTCAGGGAGAAGTTATAACATTTTGGAGTGTGATGCAATTTGATAGCATTTAGTCCCCTGTCAATGAGTTTTCTTTTTACTTTCCTCCCTGACTTTGTCCCAAAAAGTGATGTCCAGTTCCAGCTGGCACAGTGTCAACTGTAGTTGATGGGCAGAGGCAAGTCACACTACAGTACAATTACAGATTTTTTCACTATGGTCACTGACAAACACTGATAGTTTGCACTGATAGTAAACTATCTTATTGCATCCTATATATATATATATATGTGTATATATATATATATGTATATGTATAAAATACTTATATATAAACATATTTCTTACTACAAATATACATACATTTATAAATATATATATATAAATATTTCTTATTTTGCCTCTTGTCAATGCCTGTTTTGTAATCTAAATGTGCAGGTTTGGACACTAGACTGTAGCCTGTAGCCTGGAAACTAGCTGTAGTGACTGTGTTGGTTCCCATTTCCATCACCCCACCACCCCAAGCAGCTGGAAAACTTGGGCTCCCTAATCCGATGCGGTTCTGGGGAAAGAAAAAACATTTCATGGGGTTCTTCATACTCATAAAGCCCACCTCCTGCCAAGGGGAGCAGGAGCTTTTTCAGTAGTCCCTGCTCAAGGGTTTCATAAAGGAGATATTTTAAAATAAGTAAATAAATTGCCCCAGTGAAATGTATTTAAAAAAGAGTGAGAGAGAGAAAATGAACAGTTCCAAAGGTGTTAGATTTTCAGGAAATCCTGCCCCACTCTGATGGATATACATGGCCTGAAAAACAGCAGAACCATTAGGTAGCAGAGGTGAGAGAGAGAGAGCTACATAAATACTTTACAAAGGGACACTATTCCCCCTGTATGCATAGAGACTGCATGTACAGAAGGTTGCACTCTTTAACAGAGATGTATAAAATCTCTGTACAAAGCACTCTTTCTATAGCTGTCCTTGAGACATGTCACAGTGCATCACTGTTGCTAGACAGATGCTAATCCTGTGTCAGCCAGTGTGTCCAAACCTGCCTCATCAAAGCAGGAAAGCCTTTGTCCACCACAATACCCTCCACTGAAAAAAGAAGAAAGGGGAAAAAAGAAGGGAAAATACAACTTGAGGGAAAGAAAATGAGCCTTAAAACTAGTCTTGTCTTAACAGATCTGAGCTCTGTTAAACAGAGTGAAAAACTAGTTCTAGATAATGCAACTACTTTTCTTGAGGTTGTCCGGCACTGGGAAGCAGGTGCGGATTTCCATAGGAGCCGGCACGGAGGGAGCACTTTGACACCACCCGCGCTTACAGCTCACGGCAGATGGTTAGCTGGCAGTTGCACAGTTGCAAACCCATCCCATGTGCATTCACCCCCAGCCAGATGTACACATCAAGTCTTGTCTCTTTAGATTCTGTATCTGCCAAGTTGAAATACAATGAGCTTATTAATATATACAGAATTCAAAGCAGAGCGGGCCTTACAGGTCAAAATTAACCGAGAATTAATGCTGTGCCAAAGAGCAAAGCTTTGACGAAGTACGGATTATGCCTTGGGCTAGAAGTTCTGCAGACGCTGGTTTATACCTAGCGAGTGCTGAGGTTAAGGACAAAGAATTTCATCTGTTTCGCTTCAGATCAACTGTTAAACAAATCCTTGGCTTGGGGTTAGACAGCAAATCTGACATTGAATTTTGCTCTGTGTCCCCTTTTAAACCACACTTGTGTTTTAAAGTACAGAAAGGTAAAGACAGAGAAGTTGCCCTGGAGTAGCAGTGACCCAGACCCCTTCTTCAGTTTCAGATTCCCCTTCGCTTGCTATTTTGGATTAAAACCTGTATGATGCAAGGCAGCACTTTATTAAGAAAAGTTTGCTGCCTTTTTTGTGGGCAGCCAGATGAGTTTCTGGTGCCGGCTTTTATCTGTCATCAATCAGTATGCAGCGCTCAGTGGTGGAGTGCAATAAAGCAGCTCATCAGTGTGTGATTTGTAATAGGGTGAAAGTATTTAGATTCAGATTTCTCTGTTTGAGTGTTTGTGATGTTTCTGCCTACTGTCCATAATGAAACCCAAATGCAATGGTTGAGAATCTGTTTCTGCTCTAAGTATTCAAGTCAATAGAGCTATGTCCTATTTCATGTTCAACATTTACTGCATGTTTCCTTCTAATACCTGCTTTGTTCTATTTCACACTAACTTTTTTTTTTTTTTTTTGGTTTAATAACCAGAGCCCTCTAAAGCCTTTTCCACAGCTAAAAGATTATTTGTGCTTTACTTCCACTGCATGAATAAGATTTGTCTCCTGTGAAGATATAAGTTATTCTTACTGCAGAGAGTGCCATTATTTTAGAAAAGCAAAGCACTGGGCCATATCCAAGCACTCAGAAACCTCAGTGATAACAAAGAAGTCATATGTAGGGAAAGATAAGTACAGTTCTGTGCCATCTGTATCTCACTGGCTTTTAAATCCAGTTTGCTTAGTTGCTGGATGCATGTAGATGTTGAAAAGGACTAGAAAACAGAATGGGTCTTTGTCTAACTGAAGAGTTACTTTGGATTCATGCCACCTGTCAGACTTGACATAAGGTCAACAGTGCCAAATACTGCGAAGATATTAAAGAGAATAAGAATGGTTTTCTCTCTTGTATCTATTGACAGCGATGGACCTTCTGTGCCAGTCATCCATCAGTGCCACTACGACAGATTCTGCTCCCTGTCCTGGTCTGTATCTGTACTGTCTGTGACCCTAGATTAATATGGATAAGCTCGTAAGTGGTTTCTCTGTGAGCTTGCTTTCGGGTGTTAGGTTTGATGGTAGGTGGTGGATGAACTGAAATGATGCATTCAGTGCAGAGTTATCAGGAGGAAAAAATGAAATTGTGTAGTGTCAACAATCCTGTGAGATTCCCCTCCAAATTAAACTTTAGTTATTTCTGGCTAGATGGTAAAGCAGAGTACCTAAGTATAGAATGGGTTCCCAGGTCTTTGACTCCCAAGTGTGCAGTGTTATGATACTTGAAGCAAGTTCACTGATTTGCTAGAGCCTGGGAATATCTGTATTTGCACCAGAGCCACAAAGTTTGGAAATAGCCAGGGAAGCCTCCACAGAGGACTAGGGCTTAGGCGCATGAGCACAGGAGAATTCTGTAACACATGAAAAACCACCTTTTCCTGGTGACAGACAATATAAACAAGCCAGCCTGGTCTGCATTTTTGTGCTAGCTTATTGCAGATGGCCCATCCTTCAGGCAAGCTGTTAAGAGCAGACCAACAGAACTATTTTATTCTCTGTGATTCTATGAGCACTCAACAAAAAATTAAACCAAAGGACCATCAGTGAAATGGTGATGTGGTATTAAATGTCAAATCTTTCTTTTTTCCCTCTGTTAGGCCATTAGTTATGGCTGATCGGGGAATCTTTAATTCAGTGTAGGAGATATACACAATAGATTTCAAGTGCAATTTTTCTTGAGCTCCATTTGACAAGGCTCAGGATCAAACAATGTTAATCTCATGTCATCTAGTAAAGGGTCTACATTTTTTTTTCAATTACAGGGAGAGCTGTGAAAATAGGAAGACATTAAAATGACCAGATTCTAATGCATTTTATCTAACATATAAATGGCTTTAGAGACCAAGTGGACTTTAAGCATACATGCCAGTTTTGTCTCTGAATTTAATTTTGCTGAAGAAAACATCCTGGTCCCAAAATTAAATATTCACATCCATTATTATTCTCGGACTAGGGACAATAATTTAAATTAATATCAAGATGCGTTTTTAAAAATCATCAATCTGCCATCTTAACTACATTATTTTGTACCTTCAGGCACTTGTTGTAGTTTTTATGAGCATGATTCAAATAAATTGGCTCTTTTTCCTTGGTGGCTTCTTTAATTACTTTGTTATTATCCAAGGAACTGGTTTAATTTAAATGAACACAGTGTTCCTGCTACTACTACCCAGAGAAAACACAGACTCAGAACATGCTGTTTTGTAGTTACAGTGTATGTCTCTGCATGTGGATGCCAAAACTGGTCTGGTCTTACCCATTTACCTACTTTACCCATTTACCTACCTGGAGACACCTACTTTACATCCAAGCCCAGGTCCTACCAAGCCAGCATAATCACTTACCCTGGACACCTTCTTATGAACCTTTCCAGACAAAGAGCAAAGGTAATTAGGCATATAGATTAAAAGACACTTTTACACATTTATTTCATGCACAGACTACGAAGCTAATTCATCTTATCCAGGGCAATGTTCTTTTACCAAATAGTAGTGTATTTTTATTCAAAGAAATGTGTGTAACAAATAAACCCAAGAAATTAGCAATATTTGCCCTGTTATGTCCTTTTGTCCTTACGTTTCTGTTATAATAATACAGGTTTGTAACGCAGTTCTGTACATAGGTGTAAGATTCCTCCCCTCCTCCTTTTGGTGTCTTTCCAACTAAAGTACATAATAAAATACCTAAGAGAGTGCTTTTTTTTTTTTTTTTTTAAATACAAGCAAACATTGGTACTCCATAAAATATTTAAAGACCTTACAAAAACGCAAAACTCTATTTCATTTCCTGAAATAGTTATAGTTTCAAACTCCATCTATTTCTTTTAAACCAAATCCATATGTGTTTGAGGCAGTTTTAATCTGTGGAAATACTTCATTTTTGGCTAGCCTGCATGAGTGTAAGTATGAGGAACTAGTATGGCAAGCCAGCATACTGAGAAGAAACTGTTGCATCTCAAAAAAAAAAAATGCTAAAACATGAGCAATTGAAATTTTTCTTTTTTTCTCCCTGTGATTAGATATTAACCACATGACAGTATTTCACAGTGATGGTCGAGGTAGGTAGCATATTTTGATTTCCCTATGTGCTTTAATGATGAGAAGTCCCCCCTTGCGACACAGCTGCCATTCTGTGCTCCTTCCCTCCACAAAGGATATGCGCACAGTGATTTTCTAGGGTAGCATTCACATATACAATCATGGGGACCAAACCATCACACAGATTACTTACATTTTTTCTTTCTTTATCGCTTTCTTAATACCAACAGGAACTCTCAGTGACAAACTGCTCAACATGTAAGTGCTCTTTTTTTCTGCGCTGAGCACAGCAGCACTTAGGAAGCAGTTCCCGGTTACCAGTCTCGCAGCACAGACACCTCGGGAAGTCATTTGCAGAATACGTGAAATGCATCCTCTTGATTTAATGGCATTTCACACCATTCTTGTACAGACAAAAATGACTGCACAAAGTACAAGTCGGAGGAGAGGCAGGATGTGAGGCTTGCTGTACTTGATCTGTACTTTCTCTAGATGACAACTCGGCTTGGCCCTGATGTATCTCCAACATTTGATCTAATTTCAGTTGCTGTTAGTCCATTAATATTGTCATCACGAAATCAGGGGGAGAGGCAAGTGCAAGGAAGACTGTGTGATTATTTTCTTTTTTAATGTGATCTCTGCTGAGCATAAGGTTTATATTTGCTTAATTAGGGCTTCACTATAAACATTAATGACCCTAAGGCCAATCTGATTTGTTTGAGAAAGGTAATAAATTATCTGCCAGAACAGTTTGATCTCTGTATAGAAGTCTTACTCCAGCTGGAGTCTGACTACATCCCCAAGCTTCCCATCATCTCATCCCACACTTCTTTTACTGCATCACAATTCCTCTTGCAGAAGCCTGAAACATGTCAGTCGGAAAAAGTATAAAAAGTCTCGTCTTTCCCTTTCAGATGGGTGCTCTGCTGCCCACCGCAGCGCTGCGTCCCGAACAATCATAGTTTCTTGCCCCTACCAGGACCATGTCAGGATCTTGAAAGAAATAATTAGATGCCAAGTTTGGATAATAGAGTATTTAAAAATCAATTAGTCTTAATGGGAATACTTCGCAAGTTTTCTCATGATTCTGCTGTTTGACACGGTGTGTTGAAGTGTGTCTCGCAGACAAGTAATAGCCCAGTATCTCACGGGAAAGTGAAGCCTCTACCCTGATGTTCAGAGCGCATTTTCCTGCTTCTGGAGTCCATTCATTTCTTGCCATACCAGCGTCAATGAACTTCCGAGCTGCTGTCAGTGTGTTTAGTGCACATGTCAAACCAGCACTGTGCTGGCCCTGACATCAAACAAACTGGCAGCAATCAAGATATTACCTCGAGCTGGCAAAGAAGAAAAATTACAGGAGCCTATAAGGAGCAATAACTGAAACACTTTCTTTATCGACCACCTCAAGTTTCTTGCAGTCTTGTGGCCACAGAATAATTAATCTGCTGTAGATGAGGCATGAGAAAAAGCAAATTATACCATTTGCTTCACACTCGGTGAAAATTCATTTTAAAGCTGAGGTGTCCATGAGCACATTCTGCTTTCTCATTTCCTGGGACCTGCCTGGGAGTTGGTCTGGTCAGACTTTGTCCCCTTGTTTTAAGTACCTCCTTGAACCCCCCTTGCCCCAGGAAGGCAGATTGCACACACTGCACTGCTGGCTCTTTTTTTTTTTTTTTTTTTTTTTTTTTTTTTTTTTGCTTTTCTGCTTTCTCTCTCATGACCCGATGTTATATGATGGGGCTGGTGACTGACTGGTCATTTGGCTTGCATGTCATTCTGAATATAGCAGCTACCAACCAAATTGGTTCAGATTGACCTGATTTTAAGATTTACATCTTTTATAGTCTTGCGTAACCATAAAAAAATGCACATTTTATCTGGCCGTTTCTAGACTAAGGAAAAAAAAATGAAGAAACACAGAACTGGAGCTACTTCCCCTCTTTTCCATTTGGTTCACAGGCCTGAGATTACAGCCTGGGAGATGCAGGAGCCTCCGGATGAGTTCCCTCCTCTCCTTGGAGGACCTGAGCCTGTCTGATCCAGGGAACAGCAGGTGACTGAGTTTTCCATGGCACAGCCTTTCCTAAACCTACCTGTAGACACTATTCTGACCTAGGTGAATTAGGTGGGATAACTAATCCTGCCTCCTCACCCCCAAAGAAACATCGAGCTAAAGAAAACAAAGGACATTCAAACCTGATGTTTGAGATACAACGTGGAGATGAGACATACAGATTTCACAGCCTAGTGAATGTTTCTTCTTTTTTTTTTCTTTCTTTTTTTTTTTTTTTTTTTTTAACCTGCAGTAGTTTTTTGCCTTCATAATGCCAGCTGGGCAGACCAAGCTATTCCCAGTCCTCCTGGGAGATGGGAAGATGGAGTCCTGTCCCTCATACAGCGACTCTCCTCCTAGGTAAGGGCTGTAACTGCAGCATCATGGATAGCAGGGGATAAGGGAGAGCCCCAGCCTTGCCTTCTCCCCTGGTATTTAGTGACTTAAGCATCTCTTCCACAAAAAGACAAATCCAAAGAAAACAAATATCATATTCCTGTTCAAAACTATTTGATGTTTCATTCTTGCTTCTTAAAA
>VZSV01000007.1:9570622-9581716 GCA_013398735.1 Nothocercus julius | reverse complement strand
TAATAGACAAATGTTTTTCTGTTCTATGTACTAATGGTACAAAGATACTCCATGGATAAGAGAATCATGAAGAATTTTTTAAAAATGCTTCATAAGCTAAATAAACAAAACACGTATAAATCAAAAATAGTATAAATCAAATTTTGTCTGTGGGGTGCCCTTTCAAGCATCAGAGCGTGGGAAGAGACTGCTGTGAAACATTAAAAAAAATAGCTCTATTTGCATCATTTCAGTGGCTCCAAACAAAACAGCCATCATTGCATGAGATGAATAAGGGATGCTCTCTCCCTGTCATTTTGCCTGGCACTTTCTGACATCAGCCCAAACTTTAAGCAGCACTCAGCCAGTCCTGCAGCATTATGACAGCACTTTGGCCATAAAATAAATAAATAAGCAAACCCACTGAGATGCAACAGAATATCTGCTTAAATGGATTGCTCAGAGATCTCTCCCTGAAGTTAGTTTCTCAGGTTTTTAAATGAGTGGCCTTGAGCTCCTATTTTTCTTTAAGTACTCTCACTATGAATCACCTTGAAGAACTTAAAAAAGAAAGAAAGAAAGAAAGAAAAAGAAAAAATAAAAAAGATACTTTACAGATGTACTAAAAAAGAGAAATGGAGTTCCTTCTGGCTTTCACTGCCTGAAAACTGTCATTTTTTTTCTTCTTCTTCTTTTGCTTTATAGATTTAAGGAATAAGCATTTGCCAGAGTTTGGCTGACAAATATTTGAATACTGAAACACCTGCACAATTTAACAGAACAACATGCTTATAACTTGTCCTTTACTCCTCTTAGCAGTCAATTATTTTTCTAATTTGCATAGTTGCAGCGATGCAGTAGCAAGCGAGCTGCAAGCGCTTGCTCTGTCTGCCTCCGTTTTCCATGTTTATCACTCAAGTATATTAAAAACTGCTGCCTTGAGCTGTGCAGCCTGTCACCCTGGACCCCAAGAAGCACTGCAGGGCCTGTTGCTTCACACTGCCCCAGTATCACATGTTCACATGAGTTATGGTGCTACAGAGTCATTTATACCTGAAGCGTATTAACAGGGGAGAGCAGATCAGGACCAAATTCCCCCTTTGTGCCCCCATCATGTTGCTGGCTGCTCACAGAGTTCATACGGTGCCACTAAAACTGCAAAAAGGAGGCTCTCAAGGCCTGCAAAAGGAGGCTCTTAAGTCCAAGTCTTCTGCTCTGAACATGGAGCCGGCCCTTGCTCTCTAGTCTCCCCATCTCTTCCACACTGCGGATGTAGTCTGGCAGGAGGTTGGTTTTGAGTCTTCATGCTACCATCACGTTGCTTGCAGTAAAAGAACAGTGTTTGGAACAGGAACCTGTTCCTATTTTGAAGTGGCTATCTTTAAACAAATAAGCAGGCAAACAAAAACACTAGCCTGTACTTTATATTTCTATATTAAAAAAAAAAATAAAAAAGGAAAAAGGGGAAAAAGGAGGGAATGTAAACTAATTGCACTAATTGTACTAGTAGGAGAAAATGCCATGGCTTTTTTAAAGCAGCAGAATGTGTTCAAACATTAAGACATAAGACATTTTCTGTACTGTAGTTAACACGGAGTTAAATCTGAGATTGAGAAACTGGTTCCCGGCTTCCCTTGCAGGCCAGTGAGACGGTAAGAACTGCAAAGGAAACAAGGGATGGAAATACCTGGGGGAGGCACCCAGCCGATGCCCGGGCAGGATAGGTTTTGTGTGTTACTCTTTGCCTTCCTGCTCTGACTTGTTTTTGTAGAGGTTTTCTCCTTCTGGCTGGGCCTTCCTCTGCCCGTTGCCTGCTCTGCTTGTGCTTCAGCGCCCTAGCAGGTTTCAGAGCAGTTGTGCTGTCCTTGAACGTTGCTGCATCGCTGGGCAGAGGCAGTGATGGCCCTGCGGGATGCCGAGGGACTTTAACATCCCTGTGGGGCGCTTGGATGGAGACAGAGGCTCTAGATGTGCCGAAGGAGCCTTTCTGCCTGCGATCTGCCCGTGAGCGACTCTTGCCATGCAGCAGCTCGGAAGAGGAGGGGGCCCGTTTCACCTCCAATATGGGATCTGGCATTGAGTCAGCTTGTGGGGATGGAATGCAGAGAAGGAACAGAATAAATTAATCTGAAAGGAGCTCTTGTGCCCAGGCAACAGGCCTATAGGCAGGCAAGGGAAGCTGTACATTTATATGCAGCGTGGAGGGTTGGCGAGGCTGCACTCCGGGCTTCAAGCGCTCTCTTGGTTAGGCTTCAACATGACAGACAGCCACGAGGTGCAGACACAGATGGGAGATGTAGGCATTCTTCCTCTGAGAGGACTGAAATAGCTCCTGACATTCAGAGAGCTGCACTGGAGATGGACACTTCACAGACACCAGCATGGAAATCACCGCGGCTGGGTGCAAGGCAGGTGGGAAAGGTGGAAGAAACTCAGATCCCTTGGAAAAAGTCCGTAGTGTCCCCTGAAAAGCAACACCCCTCCTGGCAGGTTTGCCTGGTGGGTTGGGAGCCCTAGGAGCTCCTCAGCCAGGAGCTTTCCGCCATGATGGGTGATTTCCACATGTCGCGTCCTTCCCAAAATGCCAGGCTTGCATTTTCCCAAAATTTTGCAGGCTTGTACCTGCCTGGTGCACTGTACAAGGGGATTGGGAGCCCATTAGATCATCCCAATCCACTTGCAATGTGGATTTTTCTTTTCCTGGGTACAAAATTTTGCAGCTCCAGGTATTAGGCCCTTGTACTGCCCTTGTGCTCCCAGCTTGTTTTGTGAGCCCATGGGGGCAAAGAAGAAGCAAAGAGCAACCCTAGGTGATAGAGGTGTCTCAGATTGGGACTCATTAAAAATAATCACTGCTGGATGCAGGCTAGCAAGAAAAATGGTACCCAGTGCTGTAGTGCTGTCTTTTTCTTTTCCAAAAGAAAAGGAAAATTAACAACCAGGAATGAAAGACAGGTAAAATCCACTCTAATCTCACTTGGATAGGTCTAGTATTACTTAATCACTGCTTCAGCTGTGAAGGAACGACACAGACTCCGAACCTGTGGTGACTCACACACAGTACAGCAGACACCGGCAAGAATAGTAATGAGATCTCACACATTCGGTGCTCTTTCATTCAGACAGGTTCCAATAGACTCTGCCACAGAATTTCTTACAAACTCGCTATCAGAAAAAATCTTTCTCCAACTTCAAATATAGCCACTCCAGAGCTGGAGTGAAGAACATGTTTAACAGTGTTCAGAAGCATTAGAAATAAAGAATCTAATGGAAGTACAGTGAGATGTTCACATAAATAGATTTTTGAAAAGCCAAAGTGAACACCAGAGTCACTGCAAGTCAGTAGCACCTGAATTTTTATATTGCCGCCACATAAATGCCTATTTTACACTTCTGCTTCACCTTACTTTAGTTTCTGAGACAGATTAGTAAAATGAACCTTGGATGTTATATTCCAAAATGGGTGTAACACAATGCCTGAACGGGCACATATACTGCAAGGTTTTGTTTTTTTTTTTTCAACCCCAACCCCAACCTCAGTGGACTTGTCAGCAGTTTCTATCATTAGCAACATAATCCCCCCTCTCTCCTGCTCTCTCTTTTTATGTTTTCCCAGGGCTGCACCGATAATGAATAATTTACCAGTGTGGAGAAAGAAAAGTGTCACTACTGGAGTCTCAAGGCTCATCACTCACAAACCTGTCACATGGGCAAGAGTCATCAGTGCCATTATTTGTGTGAAGAGAAATTAGCACTAGTCTACTGCCGAGCCTCTTGCTTCAGCCACTGTAAATGGTGCCAGATTCTTAACAGAGCAGATTGTCTGTGCCACTGCAAATTGCTTATCTCGGCAAAGTCTTTAAAAAGAGTCATCTTCTCACTCACTTCACAGAGGACATCCCACATGCATTAAATTAGAGGACAGGCACTGTAAAGCAAACTTCTTTTATTTTTCCCTCACTGGAGAAGTGTAAAAGTTCTGCCTCTCTGCTATTGATAAAGTCATTGAATCTGTGGAGAGGATTTCAAGCAGGACATTCAAAAACATATGGTGGTTTTGTTTTGTTTTGTTTGGAAAGGAAATATGACTTTCTGTATCGTACAAGAATCATGTGAATGTTAAGATTTAATTTTAGGAAGGAAACAAAATGCCCGGTCCTGAACTATCAAACATAAACAATGCACAAAATAGAACAAAACAGGGTCTTGAGTAAATAATCTGGGCAACAATGAGAACTCTAGTCCTGTGAGGGACTTCCTCCCGTGAAGGAAAGGAAGAGCTCACTAATGTGTGTACTGGGTTTCAGTAGTCCTTTCCACCCCTGAGAAAGGGGTTTCAAAACTGCCACCCTCAGCACGTTTCTGGAACACCTCCTCTATGAAATAAGCAGCACAAGCAAAGCTCCAATCGGCCCAGATCATCGTCTCTGCCAAAGAAGTGACAGCGGGGTATTTTCTGGAGGCAGAAAATCCCAGAATCCCTCAGAGAGGCCTCCGTGGATCTCTTCAAGGGTGAGGTTTGCTCTCCAACAGGGACCAATCCCTTCATCTGGAGGAGTCCACGCAGAGCTCACAGTAAAAAGGATACAAGAAAAATCGGGAAGGTGTTTCAGTCTCTAAAGGTTTAAGATAGATTCATTTCTGCTCTCTCCCGTCTCTCTTCAAAATAGTTTTACAGTTTAATTGCTAGCAAAATAGTGACTTTAGTCTTTATGAATAAGGAGGCACAAGCCGACAATGCAATCATTTGAATTATGCAAAATGCTGTCTTAAAATCAGAAAAGTGCCATTATAAAACAAATTCAGAATAGCAAAGTACTTTGATCAGAAAAGCACATGCTTTGTGTATATAATATGATTTTTCTCACTGTGAGAGGATGCATAGGGAGCCAGGTCTCTGGCCTGGCTCCATGCCCGGCAGCCAGCCTTTAGTACTGCCCTCACACTTTTCCTTGGCAGCAAAGCTCCACCAAAACGCACTCCTGGGACACCCCCCAGCTATGGCAGCCTGCATAATCCCCAAAGTGGGAGGCTACATGAAAAACATAACACCGCCTTGGGCTGTATTATAGTTTGCACCTAAGATCCTCCAAGGACAGTATACATCCTCCCATCACCAATTCACCTCGCCTCAGCCCTTGAAGGCCCGTCTCTGTTTGCATCGTAACCTGCAAAGAGACTTTGTTTGCTCTTGAGAAAAAAAAAATCAGAAATGCAGTGGCTCAGAGAAGTGTCTTCTGTCACAGCTAGGGCATCTTGAAGGACTCCTTAGCACTGGGATTTGGAGTGACCTACCCAGTATCTAGCCCTTATGTAAATATCTGTATGTAAATAGCAACGTAAAACCCCCAAAAGCTATTCAGACTGCAAAACAAGTCTGGATTTCAAAGCCCTGCAGATCTTCAGGCTTTCTTTAGTCTTTCATCATTTCTCTTTTATTATTTTTTAATTAAAAAGCTGTTTCAATAGCAGAATTTCACACAAGTCTTCTCTCCTTTGTGCGCTAATGACATTATCCTAAAGAGTATTTTTGACTGAATCTCCTTGAGTCTTTTTCCAACACTTATCCCCTGCATGCCCTGTGCCCAAGGCTCACTCCCATCCCCAAGGCCAAGGTTTCTATTACTCATCACATATTTTACCAAAAGGAATGACCTACTTACCAGAAAATTAAGGCATTTCAAATGCATTCTAGGACTGCTGAACCTGGAATCTGATTAGGGGACTGAGCCTTTCTGAAGTCCAGTTACAGAAGGAAAATTAGAGAGCTGCAAAAATGTAGCTTGACTGAAAAGGTACCTCCTGGTGGTGCTGGGGATCAACTCACTGTATTCTTTCTCTGCTGCTCTTGATTTCTACAGAACAAATTGTTGTTATTGTTCCAAATCACTAAAGCAAAGAGTTAAAAACCCCTCGATTATGGAGTTTGAAGGGACTCTTCAGACTGAAAGTATTTGTGGCTGAAGGCATAAGAGGAAGAGACAGGTCTTACTCAGACTCAGATTTTACTGCTGTGTTGCTCGGGAACCCCTGATGCTTTCTAGCTCTCTGAGCACCTCTGTTGTTGGAAACAAAACAATATTTACCTTGTTAAAAGCAACTGTGTTATAAAGTAGTGAGGAGGAGGAAAAGAGTGACTGTGAAAGCTCCTGGGAAAGATCTCCGCTGTGCCCTACTCCGTGCAGCCTGCAAGGTGAAGGAAAGGGCACCATCAGCTCCAAGCCTGGACCAGCTACAAAGGCAGTCTTGGCAAGGCACAGTGGCACAGTCAGCCTTACAATTAGCCACAGGAGGACTGGTCCCCACCTTCCATAGAGAGGGTGAGAAACACAAGCTGTGCAAGCACCTGACGTCACTCCACTGGCATACAAGGGCTTTCTTCATCTGGCAAGGCAGTACGTCAAACCCATGAAACCTGCCAAGCTCAGAAGATCTGCTAGACACATCTGGGCTTTCCCTGTGGATTTCCAGTTTTTCCATCCCAATGACGGTGTCATCCAGCTGAAGTCACACTGCTCTGGTGTCACCTGCTGGCTGAGAACCTCTTAGATATTCTCAGAGTAACAGGCTTTTTAATCACAGCAACAGCCTTTTTAGTCACATTCATTTTATCTTTAAGGAAGAAGTTTGTTCTCACCTTTCCTCAGACTAAGTAGAACCAGTCTGAAACATGAAAACTATAGCATATCCTATCTGATGAAATCACCTCTCACTTCTGTGTAAGTCTCCCCCAGAATGAGTCATAGCAGGGTTCAAAGTGAATTCTTAATAGCATTAGCTTAAAGATATAATACAAGTGGAGTAACTTATCAGTACTTCAGAATGGAGTGAATTCTGATTTCATGGTGCTGCCCTATCTGTTCCCTAGTGAACATGAATTAGGATGACTTTTTTGTTTCTTGGATCAGTAACAAGCTTGGGGTGATTTCCCTTTAACATCCTATCCACAGTATTTGGTTTAGTTATTTCTTAACATGCACTTTGCTGTAGAGAGCTTTGCACAATTATGTCAGCTATAGGGCCTTCAGATCATAAAAGCACCTTGCTTGGCACCACTGAAAGTACTCTTGCTCCACCCTCCACAATCCCGTCAGATATTTGTATGCACTGTTAATACTCCTTCTCATCCTTCTTTTCTTAAGGCTAAGCAAGCCCAACTCTCTCAGCCTCTCTTCATATGAGAGATGCTCCAATCCCCTAATCATGCCCGTAGCCCTGTGCTGGACTCTCTATAGTAATTCCATGCCCCTCTTATACTGGGGAGCCCAGAACTGAACACAGTACTCCATACGTGTCCACAGAAGCTGAGCAGAAGGGGAGGATCTCCTCCTTTGACTTGGTAGTAACACTCTTCCTAATGCACCACAAGAAAAACATCACATTAAGTCTGATGCCTGTTGCAATGTCTACTGCAGTAGGTATGATGTCTACCACAGTAACAAGACTACTGCAGTAAGAGCTCTGCTGCAGTGTTGTCTACTTGTCATGCAACGAGTTGGAGGGCATGAATGATGCAATGCACTTCACTCTTATGAAAGAAAAAGTAATATGTTTTATTGGTGTGGACAGTGGTTTTAATGAGATTCAACAGCAAGGTCACTGTTATTTACTGCATAGAGGACAAGTTTATATAAAACTACCAGGAAGATCCTCCTGCTGAGTCATGAGGCTCAGATTGGATCCCCTTGCTTTCTAAACTCTTCTCAGAAGCATCTGGGTGTACTGCACTAATTGTGATGTCTCACACAGTAAGATGTCTAGAGCATTGTGATGTCTACTGCAGAAAGTGTGATGCCTACTGCAGTAGGGTGGCTGCTGCAATGTGAATTATACTGCAGTATGATGTCTACTGCAGGAAGATGTCTGGTGTCCTAAGTGTGATGTCTACCGTTGTGTGATGCCAACTGCGGTGTGATGACTGCAGCACTAATTCTGATGTCTAATGTAGTAAGATGGCCAGTGCATTCTTATGGCAACTGCAGGAAGTGTGATGTCTACTGCAGAAAGATGTCTATGGCACTAAGTGTGATGTCTGTGGCAGTAAGTGTGATGTATACCGTGGAGCGATTTCTACTGCAATAAGTGAAATGTCTACAGTAGGAAAATGTACTAATTCTGATGTCCAGCAAAGTCAGACATCTTCAGTAAGATGTCTACTGCAGCGTGATGTCTACTGCAGAGAGATGCCTAGTACAGTAAGATACCTACTGTGCTAAAATATCTACTGCAGGAATTTTAATGTCTATTGCAGTGTGATCTCCACTGCAGTACCTGTGATGCCTGCTGCAGTGTGATGTGTCCTGCACTAACTGTGGTGTCTAAAGCAGTAAGATGTCCAGTGTACAGTGTCTACAGCAGGAAGATGTCTATTGAAATAACTGTGACGTGTACTGCAGTGTGGTTTCCACTGCACTTAACTCTACTGCAGGAAGATATCTACCGCGTTGCTATGTCCACTGCAGTAAGTATTATGTTCACTTCTGTAAGATGTCCTCTGCAGTATGATTTCTAGTGCCCTAATTGTCATGTCTAATGCAGAAAGATATCTTTTGCATTAAAATGTGTCCTGCAGCATGATGCCTACAGCAGTGTGACTTCCATTGCACTGAGTGTGATGCCTACTACAGTGTGATGTCTACTGCACTAATTGTGATATATAACATAGTAAGATGTCCGGTGCATTGTGATGTCTACTGAGGAAGTGCGATTTTTCCTGAAAAAAAGATGTCTAATGCAGTATGTTTCTACTGCTGTAGGTGTGATGTCTAAAGCAGTAAGATGTCTTCTGCACTGAGATGTCTACTGCAGAAAGTGTGATGTCTACTGCAATAAGATGTCTATGCAGTATGATGTCTACCTGCAGTAAGACTCAGAACAACCTGTGACAAATTTCATGCCCTCCAATGAATCTGAGCAGAGCAGTGTGAGTAGACATCTGCAAAACAGCTCATGCTCTAAGTCCACTGTGAAGTTTGTTGCACTGTGCACAGGTTGCCATTATCTCTACATGACTTAATGACTTCTCTGAAAAACCCTGCTGTGCCCTGAAGAACTCTCTCATTGATGTAGTCCACAGTTTTTGTCTTTTTTTGCACTTCAACTTGCCTAATGGTGCTACAATAAATCACAAATGCTAGGATGGGCTAGTTGTTTTCATTGCAGATTAAGCCCACAGAAATACAGATATGAACTGCTGTGAATATTAACCTTTTTTTGCTGGTTTTCTTTACACCTTGGGAAGGGATCTGTATGTTTTGCAACAAGTGTCTGCTGTCTCTTATATGAATATTATCAATTAGAAGGTTCAAAGTGTTTCTCTTAGGAACAACAACACTTTTTCCTCTGTGGCTTTAATTCTCCACACTGCTTTTTGTTCCCAATTCTGTGTAGCAATATGCCCCCATTTGTCTTCGTAATCCTAAATATATATGCCCTCGTTTCTGGCTGGGGCATGCAGTGGCAAGCGGATCACAGCACCTCAATGAAGGCTTTTTTATAAGAGCACAAGGTGATATATTAGAAGAAATGCAATCTCTAAGGAAACAAAAACAAAAAATCAAAAATACCTCTCACACGGACACAAAACCACATCATCCTAATGCAGCAGTCCGCAGCTAAGTCTGAAGCTTTATGGACCCCAAGTCAAAACATAACCACAGGCTAGGGAACGTATTGTAACTGTGTTGTTCCACCACAACCACAGACCTATGAAGCCAACCTTTTGGTGAGTTTATTTCCCTTTGTTGGCAATGAGCTTTTATGTAGTGTAGATTTCTTTGGGTGCAATTTCCTTTAAAAGTAGAAAATGGAACCTTCTGCTTTTGCCATCACCTTCCACCAAATTCCAGATGGATCCCCGTGTGCTCCATAAGCGGAGGTCAGCTCTATAACACAAATCTCTCTCCTCTGAACTACTAATAGCTGTAATGGGTTATTACCCTTTTGACACAGGCTCTGGAGTGACAGAAGATACTCCTTTTCTCTCTGCAAAGAGAGTCGAGAGCTAAATTATAGAGAACTAGATGTAAACTATATATAATCAAATAAAAATATATGTGAGTTTCCAGTCTAAGAAGATACATCAGAAATAATGTTAAGTCAATGTTAGACCACGTTTTAACTATTGAAAACTTGGAGTTTAACAGTATAATATAAACTTAGTTAGTTTTGCTGTATTCAAAAAGTGAAAATAATTCCCATCCAAAGGAAACTGAGTATCTGAACTTCATAAATTAAAGAATAAGGATATTAATTTATGCAACAGTCATAAATTAATGTATATATTATATAGAAAGTACATTCTATATAATATTATATAGAATAAAATATTATATGATATGCATAATTATATATTATATATAAAATATATATAAAGTAGCTAATAGTTTTAAATGCTGTCATTCAAATGCTTTCATTAAAAAACTTTTTTTTTTTTGTAGCTTATGAAAAAACACAAGGCAGCCTTATGCTAGAAATGTCCTGAGCATTCTTCCACTTAAAAGAGCAGAAGATGAATTTCTAAAAAGAAAATTATATATCTTGGAGAATTATATGCAACACTCCCAGTGCAAGCTTAAACAGAATTCAAGAACCCCCTCTCATTTCAGTTCTTGATTTCCAAACCATTTTTTTAGATAATTAAACAGCCAGAAACAGTTTAAAAGAAAGACAGCAATACTGTTGGTATATATTCTAATCTGTATTCTATACCTCAGATCTCACATCTTGTTCCTCTTCTTGTGTTGATAAGAATTACTGCAATGCAATTTTAAACCACACTGAAACAAAACTTTTGACAATTTTTTTTCCTCCCAACTATAAGAGGCTTTTACACAACATCATTCACTTTCTCTATTAAATGTATTTTGATATGCTAGGAACATAAATAACAAGAAAGCAATCTAGTCCTTCTAGGAACATGGATACTCTTAACCCAAAAATGCCTGCTTAAAGTGAGTGGCAAATTGTACAATATCCAAGTCACAGCATTTTTAATTTAAAGCTCTTATTTTCACACAACCATTAGATATTTCTGTTCTCTCTCATGAATTCTACTTTGCAATGGTTTCAGGGAAACACAACATGTAGGAGCAAAAGGTGAGCTTTTTCCCTCAG
>VZSV01000007.1:9542220-9566712 GCA_013398735.1 Nothocercus julius | reverse complement strand
AATAGACATAGCTCAAAGACTCACAGAGATGATGAGCCAGAAGCTTATTTTATATTCCCAGGTCATCTAAACCTTACCTAGTATCAATCAGAAAAGCAGAAAAAAAATGAAAACAAGATGTAGGAAACAACCATCTTATTTACAATTTCTAGTAATTGATTCCATCACTACTATTACTGATACTAAAAACACAGCTAATTTTAATTAAGCTAATTTTAAGCTTTGTGCTAAATTTATTGAGTGTTCTCAGGTGAGTTGAAAAACAAAAGCAGGCCTTTAATTCACCAAAGGACCATGCATACTAAAAGATACCTATTATTTAGAGTAAATGTTTCACCTGAGTATTATTAAGATTATGAAAAGTGACAATTACTAATCTTGTAAAAATACCAAAATGTGAATTAAAAATCTGGATACACACTCACTAGCCACACATAGGATTCACTGGGATAGAATATAATAGACAAATACAGATTTATATAGACGAGAACATTGCCATGGGCACGACAGTTTTAGATCAGACCTCAAGGGAATATAAGAAAATGAGGCTTCGCAGATTTGCCAGATTCCTGGCAAAGTAAAAATATGCTACATAATCAGGCAATATTAAAAAATGAGGCAAAAGGAAAGGAAAAATATTGTTGAGAAGTATTAGTGATGAGACAAAATGCCCATGTTTAGGGATCACTGAAGCTGTATGTTTAAAGATGACACGCTATTTTACAATTTACAAATAAATAGATAAACACATTTAAGCTACCAATTCTGAGACAAGCTAAACTTATTAAAAAAATATATTACCAAATCAACAAGAAAAGTACTGCTATGAAAACAGCAGACATATTTATAATGTCATATATAGGTGCTGAAAAGAAAATGGAAGTGTTAATAATATAGCTAGTAAGGAATATACACAGTAAAAAATAGACATGTTTATCTGAGCACCGACAATGTAGTTTATGATATACTGTATCTACTGAGCACAAAGTGTGAAATGCTTTGGGGGAGCTGATAATATGAAATACGATTAATCAACAAACAGCTAGAAAAGCGTCTGCTATGCAAAAAGTCTCTAACACAACATGAAATAAATTGTGATTAAAACAAAAATAAACTCAGAGTAGAATTCAAAATGCTAGCATATGGAAAGTTAAATAAAGACAAAATGCAAGGAGGTTACTGAATGTAGATCAAAGCAAAATTACTGTTTTATTGTTAAAAATTATCTTAGTAGGAAGACCAAAACAACTATGGCAACGAAAACTTAGGTTTAGTACAATTGACAGTTTAGCACTGTTTTTCTAACACTAGCACATAAGCCATGCACCCTGCCTGGGAAACTCAATTACTTCTAAAGCATGTATTTATGGCCCATAAAAGGTGTTGCTTAAAAGAGAAATCAAGCTATCTGAATCCCTCCTACTTTAACATCTGTACATGCCAGTGCAGTGAGATTCAGCTGCATAACTAATCATGTATATAATCCCATTATATTAACTATGCATAAGCCTAATGTTAAATGTACATTGTGGCCTATGTATTTTAAAATTTGCTATCTTCAAAATAATTAGCAAAAACTCTGATAATACCATTCTTACTTACATGTTATTAGAATATCTATTTTACTAGTTTCATGAGTCCAAATGAACAAGCACTCACACAGATACTTGCTTTCGATTAATCTTTTGGTTTTGCTGGAAGAATTAATGTGCATATACTACAGCTCATATGTAAACAATCACTAAATTGAGAAGGTATTTCAAATGAAATCAGTTTTGTAACACAGGAATAGCCTCTATGTTTTCAATGGCAGAGTAAGCTGTACATATTGAATATAGTTCCGGACTTGGAATAATCTAAGAGACTTGGACAGAGAATTGTGCTGGTGAGTCACCTCCCAAAACTTAAGGGCTTCCACTGTTGTAACAGTAATTGTTGCAACTTGGGGAGCTCACCATGCATAATTCATCAGCGTACGATTATGAAACCACTGGATGCCTTAATGTGTAGTGAGAAAGTCATTAGCTAAGAGACCGCCTTTTCATGTACTTACCTAACCACCCATAACAAGTCTTTGAACCTGACGTTCAAAGCACTGTCATGAAACACTGCAGAACAGTGTGGCATCCAAAGACTGACAAAACCACTTTTGCTTAGCTTCTCTGCTGGGTGTGGATTTGGAAAACAAAACTTTCCCAAATGCAAGCCAAAAAATTGAAATGTTGATGACAGTTCTTCAAAACAGTCAGGGAAGATCACTGTTAACAACAGCCTCCTGGTGGTTTGAAAGAAGAAGAAACGACAAAAGGGGCTTTTACGGATACAAGGGATGGAAGGATGAAATGAGAAGACTTGTGTCTAGTCAGACACAGACAGAGACTTATGTCTAGTCAGACATAGACAGATGGGTCTCACTTGAAAGGAGGAAATGAGTGGGACTCCCTGAGCCATCCCAGGAGGGAAGAATCTTGTAATGAACATCAAGAACTCCACAGAAAGCTGAGGAAGAGGGAATAACAGATGTGCTACCTCGGCTTAGTAAATAGTAAAAAAGGGGAAATGCTATTTATTTACTCTTAAGGAAGCTTAAAATAGTGTGAGTTGGCAAGGTAAGACTTGGAAGAACAGGGTCTTCCTCACACTAGGGAGAATTTACATCAGGGAATTTACTCTCCTCTAAAACAGAAAATGCAGAATCTATGTAGCTTAGATTTAGATAACCGAAGTGTGGATCTAGGAAGCCTAGCTTTCAAATCAGAATCCAAATCAGCCAATTCCAAATCAGAATCCTGAGATTTATCCTCATTACTTGTTCAAAAATGATGATAATATTTTACAGAGTGTTTCAGACCCATCTGCCATTGTATGACACAATAGTAACTTACATACCAGTATACTAAAACATATTTCAGGTCCTGGCATGCACTTGCCTATATTGTTACATTGTTGATGCTGTCCCCTGCACAAGTCTGATCCCGGCCAGACAGCACTCTCCCAGGCATGGACTAGTCCCACTAAACGGTATTATCAAAGCCACTTTTTTTCTGGGAGGAAAGAAATTTTGAGTGTATGGATGACAGCTGTGTTATTTGTCTCTTACATACAGAGAAGAGTCTTGTCCGTTTGTACTTACTAGTACAGATGTCACCAGTAAATTCCACTTACAGAGAATTATTGTTCGATAAGAGCTAAAAATAATGAAACCTGCTTTCCTAAGGATGAAGACACTGGAGCTGATTGATTTTCATGTCTAAGGAGTTATAAAGTAATACTCCTAACAAAATAAACATTTTTTAAAAAAATGTGTAAATGTGATGTATACCATTTGTGGTCAGTATTTTAAATATTATTAATCAAGTTTTTTTAAATAGCCTATTATTACATTCTTTGCCAAGAAACTGCAGTGTTCTTTCTACTTTATTGAGAAGGTCATATGGTCCAAAATCACTTAAGCATTTACTTCTACATGGTAGAATTTTCACAAAGACAGGTCCAAATTATAACTCAGCATTTGTGGATTACTGCATTTCACTTGTTAACATAGGCATAGCAATGATGTAAAAAAAAAGTGGATCCTCTTTTTTTTTTTTCTTTTTTTTTTTTTTTTTTCAATCATAGCCAACTCTGTGTCTCACAATTTTTTTTTTTTTAAAAAGGTGATCCAAATTATTGGATCTGACATACAGTGAAGTAGATGTGACACAGAATTTATTGAATTCTGCTTGTAATTCTCTTTGCGTTGTGTTCCCCTGTCCCAGAGTACATGGGAAGGTCCTCTGTGAATGCATTACATTATTATGGAGGTATCTAGACCTTGTTCTGAACATCACCTTGAACTCACTATCTGAAACTTGATTTTAGACCTCGTCCTCCGTGATTTTCCTCTTACCTCCTCTTTGTCTCTATGCAGAACAGCAGTCACTTAAAGACAACACTCTTTCTCACATCCAGTTTTTTTTTTTTTTTTTTTTTTTGGATGTAACTTTCATTCTCGTAATGAGAGCATCAAAACAATAGGTTTCTCCTTTGTCCCCTATGCAGGTGGCTATGAGGCTCTGTGTCAACAATTTAGTACAGATGAGAGGATCTTCTTGTCTGCAACTCTTCCTAAACTGAATCACTATTTTCTTTTTTTGAACTCTTGGTTCTTTCTCAGACAGATTAATGGGGCCAGATCCAGAGACATCTTCAGTTCCAGCTGTGTCATGTAACTCAAAGTGCACATGCTACATCTTGCAGCTACCCATCCCACTTCCTTTCCTTCTCTGTATGCCACATGTTACCCCAAAGGAATCCAGTAAACTCACCAAGCTTGCCTCATTTTCTACAAATTCTGAACTGTCAAAGCCACCAGGTCACCATTGCTCATCTCCCTTTGCTTCCCCCATCTCACATCCAGTTACTTCTACACCAGGTTCAATAATTTACATGGGACTACAGCAAAGAAAGGCTTTGCTTAGAGGATGTTTCCCTGAAAGTGATATTGATCAAAAATATGCCAAGACATGGCAAATTCACAATTCCAGTGGGTATTTTTACCTTGATTTTTGATGTGTGAAGCTTACAGATCTTAGTTTCCTTCCCAAATAGTCCATTAGCACCTGATATTTTCTCACTTGAAGGTGAATATAGAGCACTCATGTAAGCTTTAAGTCTCTCTCTCCTGATGGAGTAAAAAGATGGATCTCTTGAAGCTTGTAAAGTATTTTGTGAGAAGTATTTTTTGTTTATTTTGTTTTTAAAATTCCTTTTGAATTTTTCAACATCTTTTTTTTTAAAAATATAAACACGTGTCTGTCATAAAGTCAATCCTGTAGCTCCTTCCTACTTTGCATATATATTCAGTAATGGAGCTGTTGCTTGCCAGATCTGCTGCTGTGAAGTCTGCAACCCCGTTCATATAGTTACATTTGTCTGTGTTGAAATTCATTTTCTCTGGCTTGACCAGTTTACTAAGCTGCGTGTATAACTGTATCTGTACGATTATCTTGCTCTAGTTAGTATTTACACTTCTGCCTACTCTTCCAAAATTCAGAAACATTACCAGCAGTATTTTATGAATATAAAATGAGCACTGAATTTCAAAGAAGTATACCTACTGATTAACAGGAATTTTGTATGTTTTTGTATTCATTTTGTACTTACCCCTAGATTATTTATGAAAGATTTGAACGACACAGGGTGACTCAAAACAACCTATGTCATAACAGCTTCTCCTTGTGTGACTTCTTAAACCTCCGAGATCTTAATACTTGTAATTCCTCTCTCACAGTTCTCATTTTCAATTAAAACACTGTGCAATATTAAGACAAAATCTTTGTAAAATCTACATATATTGTCAATTAAACTTCAAAACCTCAAAGAAGGAGAGCTGCAGTGATGAACAACAGTGTTTCTGCACAGCCACAAAACCACATTAATGGGGCCTAATAATTGCTATCCTCTAATACTGATTTAAATCTTGTATCAGTTTTTACATTCTTGTGCTCCAGCTTGTTGACAATGAAGTTATAATGACTTCCAGCCAGTAGAAAATTATTTCTCAATACTCTTATCCCTGCTAAATAGAGATTATCCTTGTCTTTGGATCCCTTATTAAATTTATACATTTCAAATATTTTAATCTATATTATTTTCTCTTTTACTGCTTATTAAGTATTGATCGTTTTTTAATCTCTAATTCTTGCCTTCATTTCATCAGAACCTGATGGACTAAAATTTTATGCAGTGCTGTTCTTGGCTGGGAAGAGACAAGCTTTAAGGTCACCTAACAAGTTCCTCCCAAGAAACACCCAGTTTTCATACATATCTTTCAGCCCAGTCAGTTTCATGCACTATTATCCCTAACTTTACAAAATAATCCGTTTTGAAGTGTCAGATATATTGCTGGCTGTGATTGTTGTTCCTTTTACCATATTAAATACACTGAGAATGTGTCATCTGCTATATCAGTGACCCTTGGTTGTAGTCCGGCAATTCATTTCATTCATACTGAAATTCAAACTTGACCTCCCCTACTGGCTAAAACACCTTTTGTGCTCACAAATAATCACCCATACCTTGTGAGATCTCTAGCAAGTTCCTGCTAACTAAATATTACCTCCTCTAAATTAAATTCTGGGATATTATGTTTCAGTTTCTACTTTGAACCTGTGATGGGGCCCAGACACCCCTCTCCTAACCTTACTGGTTAAAGCACTGATCCATGTCTGCTCAGTCTCCCACGGTTCTCACCCGAGATGGGTCAACAGTATGAGCTGGGGAAGGAGGAGGAACTGAGGCTGCAGCACCCAACCTGAGCAGCTCAACCCGGAGCAGGCAGTGAGGTGGCAAGGACCATCACAGAGGGCAGCCAGCAGTTTTTGCCAAGAACCATAGCATCTGTTTTGTGAAGTGACCTTCTCCAATGTGTTACAAATACCTCTGGCATATTCCCCCTTCTTTATCATTTGTTAATAGTGATTTAGAGATCTCTTCTGTGCCATTCACCTTAGAGACTCCAACAATGGCAGCTGGGTGCAATTTTATCTCATCTGTCAGTATTTGATTTTTCTTTCTTTTACTGAATTCCTACTGTTGGCCTCTAAATAACTGAAAAAATCTCTGTTCTTACAGCAGACCTGCTTGTTCTCAGCAGGTTGTGTTGGGTCTCCCCTCAACCTGCAAGTTCAGCTTGCCTTTTGTTGCTGCAACCAGCTCCACATGAGTAGGGGGAAGGATCCCTTGCAACAGGGGCCCAAGCCCATGCTGGATGGACCAAATTTCAACAAGAGGCAGACAGGCAACATGGATGAAAGGCCAGACCTAACATTTACACAATTATTGACTCATCCTTGGCGTTTTCTGCCCTGCGGTGGCTCGTGGGCCTGGAAGGATTTGGGCCGAATCACCCGAGCTTTCCCATCAACAGTGCCTTTAATAGAATCACAGAATCATTGTGATTGGAAAAAACCTTCAAGATCATCAGGTCCAACTGCAAGTCCTTCAGCACCATACCTGCTAAACCATGTCGCCAAGTGCCTCATCCACCTGTTTCTTGAACACTGCCAGGGACGGTGACTCCACCACTTACCTGGGCAGCCTGTTCCAGTGCTTCACCACTCCTTCCGTGTAGAAATTTTTCCTAATGTCTAACCTGAACCTCCCCTGATGCAACTTGAGGCCATTTCCTCTTGTCCTCTTGTCGTTTCTGCAAAGCACTGACACAAGGGCCATCATCCTGGCAGACTTCACAGGTGATGCTTTGCACATGTCCCTGCTGCAGCATCAACATCGTGGGACTGCCAAACACCAGCCAAACCCACGCGAGCTGCAGGGAGTCTGGCTCCCTCCTCTCAGCTGCACGTCAGGCCGTGTGGGTGCCCTCACTGCAGAGATCCTTCTGTGTTCTTACAAGAGTTTTAATGACCAAATTCAGGCTTTTGAGATAAACAGATATTAACCAGACCCAACATTTTAAACACTGAACAAAAGCAATCCCCCCTTTGGTGGAGTTGCATTTATGTTGATATTTCTGATATCTCCAGCAACTAATACTCTGCATAGACTTTTCCAGGAAGAGCAGAGTAGACTGGGGCTGAATTTCTGATGTAATAAACAAAAAATGCAAACATTTCAGGCCTTTTTTAAACATCATAAAAGAAGAAAGAAGGGCAGCAAGCCCATTTCTTCACCTTTTACAGATCTCCTTTAAGAAAACATGACTTAGGCAACTGAACAAACACACTATGAATATTATTTCTTTTAGACCAGAACCTCTAATGAAAAGTGAATGGAAGCACTTCAGCTCATCCTATGTAGCCGACAAAAATGAAATAAAATCCTGCTCAGCCATGATCCCTTGGTATTCTCCCATCTCCTGCCCTACTACAGAGGTGCACTTTAGCTTCTGTATGTGCCCAAAGGACCATGACAGATACCTGTGTGACTATTTGTTGCTTACTGCCAGAATATGAGTGGAATGGGTGGCCTTTACTTCAGAAAATAATGTATTTATTTAACATAAATATAGTAGAAACACTTTCAAATGACAAAGAAATGAAGCCCAATATAGCCAAAGTTTTTAAAACATTAGAGATATTTTTCACAAAAAAATGTAACATACTTTGTTTCCCCAGATATTTATCTTCTGTTCCAGAAGAGGACTTTTTAACCTATTTCATTTCGGGAACGAGGAGAATGTTTCAAAGTGTTCCTGTTTAATTAGCTCACCTGAGAGAAGTGTGCAGCAGTTGCAAAAACGCCCAAATTATGCCCATGCTCTTCTCTCTCTGCTTTAATGAATGTTATTTAATTTCCTGTGTCACCAATCCGATGTTCTCACTCTCTTCCTTCAAAACACCTGTGCTTGTGGGCTAAGAATAGGATCCCTATTCAGTTCTGTCACAAAAGCAGAGAAGAACATCTGGGCTCATACGTCCCTGCTACCTTCTGGCAAATGTTGTTCCACACATGCCCATTTCACACTTTTGTCTTTCCAGCCTTCTGGGGGTTTTCTGGGAACTTTTCACTGTCTTGCTCAGGGAAAATAGGGACAGTGTGTTTTTCTCTAGGCACTGGAGGGACAATTTTTAGTGGCTGATAAGTAGACCAGCTTTCCTAGGAAGTGTGGTTCAGATTCATCCCGATATCACTCTGCTGAATCTAATGGGTTTTTACTGGGGACGAATTTGGCCCCATGTTGTTAGATGTGTGCATATTAGAAACAGAGTCATTTGCTACAAGCGAAACAGTCAACATCTTATTTGCATCCATGCATATCAACAATGCAATTAGGGCAAACTTCTTTGAGAATTGAATTCAGATGGTAATTAAAGAATTGTGTTATGAATTTTAATTTGGCATTAGTGAAGTAAATTATTCTGTATTGCTCTGTTCTCACAGTTTGGGCAGAATACATTATGCTTTGCTTACTGAGACCTTTGAATTAAAAAAAAAAGAAAAAAAAAAAAGCCTAGTCCCTGTGTCCTCAGAATCTAATTGTGCAGAAGAAAATGAGTTACATAAAACATTTGCCAGTGATTCAAAGTCAAACAGCAGCAAACATCATCCCTTTGATTCCCTCCCACAATTTGGGGACTAAGTTGGAAGGACTGGTGAGGAAACTCTTCTGAGCAGCAGTAATTTGTGAGATCTAATCAAAAAAAGCACGTACAAAATAGCTACTTTGAAAAGACAGATGAGGCAGAGACATTTGAAACAGTAAGCCATGTCAGCACCTATATATATGACTGATAATGATATATGGACAGCAGAAAGTCTTTAGCAATTCTCAGTGAACTTACAAAATCAGTTTGGACCCAGCATATATGTAAGAGTGTATGCGTGTATACATCTATGTATATGTGAACAAATATATGCTTTTCTATGCAAGATAGCTCTGCAAGTTTCAAGGTCTTTCATGCTAACATAGGCTGATCTCCTATTGTACCAAAAGTCCTGATGTAGCTGTTACAGCTAACAGCTTTGTGAACTGTCTTTGCATTCAGTAACCAGGTCACCTTCTTCACGTGCAAAGCTATGCTAGTGCTTAGCAGAGGATTTTAAAAGAAGGTAATAACAAGAGGTAATATGACAACTCTGGCAAAACTATTTGTTGAATGAAGGAAATCTGTGTACATGCATGTGGAAGGAAAGGAGGATAGTTGTCATGTGAGTGATATTTAATAGATCTAAAAGAAAGCGAACCTCTTTTTCAGAGATGCTTTGCAGCAATTTGCAGTAAAAGTTGGTCATTGCTCACAAATGTAGTCATCCAAACAGGCAAACCAGGCACAGGATGGGAGCGGGGGAATACAATTCTTATCATTAGATGGTGAGGGGAAGTTTTAAGGTACTTCATACCAGACTTTGGGATGCTGTAAGCAGTCTAATGCCTTGAAATGCATTGAAATCTGCATAACCTGGAGCAGTCCTGAGCTGCCTGCACTGGGAGCAGCTGGGCAGGAGGAGCATCAGTCCAGCATGGATGGGACGAGCCACCTGAGCCCACCAGCCCCTTGCCCAAAGCAGAGTCCCACCAGCTGAGCTCCTCATGGCAGAGCAGCCCCAGGACCTGGGCTCAGAGCAGGGGCAGCTCCTCTCCTGCCTCCCCCACCACTCGTGCAGAACCAACCCAGCCTCCCAGCCTTGTTCCCAGCATTTCTATCCTGACAGCCATTAGGCAACATAATGGTGGTATTTTCTATACATCTATTTTACATTTAAAAAAAAAATGTAAAAATCAAATTTTTACGGATGGAACTGGTCAGCAAGGGGCTTCACTGATCTCCACGCATGTCTGTGTGGAGACACATGGAAAATTATTTCTATTAGGGTCTAACCTCAAATATCTGGGTCTTTGTCTGTCCCCTCTGTTAATGGCATGCAGATAATGGAATGAACCTCCTTCCCAGCAGAGCTACGGGCTTTGCTACAGAAAGCACAAGGCCAAAGAGCAGTTAAAATATGTATCAATTTCAATGCACTTTGTATCATGCTATCATTTATTGGTAAGCCAGAACATAAAATCATGGTGAAGGGAGAACCCATAAGAATTGCTTATGCTGATCCTCCAGACATGTTTAATTATATCTCTGTCATTCCTGACAGATAGTTGTCTAATCTGTTCCTAAGGACTTTTAGTGTTAGAGTTACCGCATTTTCTCCAGGCAATCTGTCCCAGTGTTTCACTGTCTTACAGACAGAATAGTATTTTTTTCCCTAATACTAACCTGGAGTCTTTCTACCAAGTATTTGAGACAATCAGGCCTTGTTCGTTGACTACTGAGAAAATCCTGAGGTGTCTTAAACCTCAGTAGATCCATTTTAAGTCAATGAAGTCATGACAGCTTCTACCAGCTGAAGATCTAAACCCAGGATATAGGAAGTGCTTGAATTTTTGGTTACATGAGAAAAGTGCAAAGCATTTTTGTAGGAACAGATATTTCACAAGGACGAGGCACTCTCATGAGAAGGAATTTCTGAACTGTTTTCGTTTTTGATTAAAGTATTTAAGACTTAACTAATCACTGGATGAAGTCCTGACCTCATGTTTGTATAAATAAGGACTTGTTCAGCTGAACTGTATGGAGCTGTATAAAAATAACAC
The DNA here is from genome assembly GCA_013398735.1 of Nothocercus julius. Taxonomy (NCBI): domain Eukaryota; kingdom Metazoa; phylum Chordata; class Aves; order Tinamiformes; family Tinamidae; genus Nothocercus; species Nothocercus julius. The sequence goes on along the minus strand of VZSV01000007.1, from coordinate 9,555,623 downwards.
CAGAGTAAGAGAAAGTCCAGCCCAGAATATGTCAGCGTGTTCCCAGCCCAGTGATATTGCCCAGCACCAGCACCATATTGGCTGGCCTAGGGTCCTGACAGAGGCATTTTCAACTGTTTTTACACTGCTATGTGCTATAGTACAAAAGAGATGGCATCTCCATGTAAAATAATGTATCCAAAAGCATCCAGCATAACAAACCTTCCAGCATTCATATCTTTGAAAGAGGTTTACTACAGATGATAGCCAGAGGACATGCTAAGCTTATTCAGCGAATGTCTTTAGGGAAGGTAGATACTTCAAAACTTACGAAATCAAAAATATGCTATGCTTTCTTTACCTCTTCTTGAAATTAATGTTTAGTCTCCAGGTGTTGCGTATCGATTCCCCTGCACCTCTGGATGCTGATGCGAGTGCTCCCTGTTTGCCGGGGTGGCCAGCGGCTCCCACAGCTGCGAGGGCTGCGGGCGCAGCGCCCTTGCCCTTGCCGTGAGAGCATCAGTGGCAGGGAAGAAAAAGAAGAGCCCAAAAGAGAGAATATCTTTTATCATCAGCACGGTGCCGTAGAAATGACAGAAGTAGCAGCATCTAGTGTGCCCAGCTGCCCAGTCCTAAATGCTACACAGCATTAAAAAGTAACAACGACAAGAACAACAACCCCGTGTTGTCCCTCCTCATTAACTTTTTAAAGCTTCCACTCACTTTGTGGAATCACCGTTCTATCACATGGTCAATAATGTATGAAATGAAAAATTCCTGCCCACTCTGAGATGAGAAAGAAAGTAGACAGAGATTTATAGTTATATCCTCGTGCTATTTTCTATATTCCTCAATTCATGAAAAAAAAAAAAAAAAAAAAAGAGAGCAAACACAGGAAAATTGCATTAAAACAAAACCAAAAAAAACAGACATTTTAAAGAGAGTTGCAGAGATAGATGATATTTTTTATTTGTTCATTTCTTTTACTGTGTCTCTGGCTCACTAGACCACCATAGGCTAGAGAGAAAGTGATAACTTTTTGTTTCCTTCTTTCTTTTTGCTTAAATGAATTTATCGCTCATGGAAGACATTCATCTCGGATAGCCTCCAAGATCCAGCTCTGGGAGTAAATGAACATCTTCAATCTATCCTTAAATCACTAGCAATCTCCTTGACCTATTAACCATCTCTGTTAGCCTAAGCCGAAACATCTGTCTAGAGATATTACATGGCAAGATGTTTTAGACTGCGGTCAGCACACCAGGGCTGGAGAAATATTTTGCCCTATGTCATTAACACACTTACATAGAGTGTGATAATAGTGAAATCCGCACACTGGCCCCTCCTCCTTTGGGCAGAACTGGCAAACTGAAAGGGGACAAGCAGCACGTGCCGAAGCAGACGTAGCGATCAGCTGTCATGCCATGCCGTCTATATCCCCTGCGTGATTGTTTTTCCTGCTGCCATCATTAGCTGTGGAACTTCCTGCAGCAGGAACAGCTATATATGTAGCATCTGCAAAGTCTCATTTGGATGCTGCGGTCTGAGAGCAGCTTCCCAAAGCGACACCCGTTGCCACTAAAGCAGCCTACGTGCTCGCCACGCCGGCTGCCCGGCCACGCCGAGCCTCGGCAGCCACGTTGGGTGATTCAAGGCAGAGGAACCCCGGTGAATAGTGTGTTCACCTTATAACGACTCACAGCAAACTGGTGCAACCTGCATTTCCAGCCACCTGAGTTTCTGAGCAGAGTTAATTTTAAATGACTCCTCGCCTCGTTATAATCTAAAACAGTTCTTCGTTTTGGCAGTGGGAAGGAACTGCACTTTCCGCATAAAGCCAGTGCCTATAAAACAGAAGAAAGCGAAGGCTGATCAGTGTGGTGAGCAGGAGATAAAACAAGCTCCTTGGCACCGGGCAGTGGCAGAGGAAGCCTGTTTCCTCCCTGATAGCTCAGCGAACAGTGTTACCCTAAGCTGGGCTGCTTCTCCTCCCACCAGGCTGTTCGTATACCATCTGTCCATGCTGAAAATTATCAGGAGCATTATGTTGCGTCGTCACTTATTAAAAGACTGAATGCAAACTTTCCAAGCATACTGAGCGTTACAGCTTACTGCACCGGAAACTTTACCATTATGCTTAGCTAGGCCCCTGAGTCCCTGTTTTAATGCCTTGGAAATGCGACAAAGTGTAGCCAAGAATGGGCAGGCAAAATGTGAAACTTTAAAATCAGGATCCACAGTCTTACCTGGTCTCCCTTGTACAAATGCAGAAACACAACAAATTTATATTCATATTGCACCTTTAAATCAAGGACAGGGTAAAACCTTTCCCACAGGCATTTTGTTTATGCTGATTTTCAGGTGTGGAAAAGTTGTCAGAGGAAACCCACAGTGCCAATACCTTTCCTTTTTATTTCAGGTCCCCTATCAAAACTCAGCTTTGCTAAAATGTGAACAGAACACCACCTTCTGATTCTGGTTAGATAAGAAGTGTAATGCGGTTATTGTTATTAATATTTACAAATCACACATATCTGCATGTGTGAAAATACTCTGTTATTGCCACGGGTGCCCCTTTTCTTTGAGGGGTAGGTAAGTGTGTTCTGCGGTAAAGAGAGTGCAACAATTTATTAGTATTTTATCTTAGATATTCCTATAATACAATTAGAAAACTAGCTTTTTCAGAATGATGTAAATGTGAGTTTAGATTCAGAATTCCATAGGGTAAGAGGTACTTACCTCCCAAGTAAAAAGGAGACTATAGTAAAAGCAGAGAAACAACTCCTTTTTGATCATAGAACAGGTAAGTAACTAGTACTGGGAACAGGGCTGAGATTCTGGATGTTCAGGCTGCTGCTGCTCTAACTGTTGACTCTTACTCTTATTTTGAGTCAGATATCTAATAGTTTCAGAATAAAAATCTCTCACTGCCAACTAGCTTCATGCAATTAAAAATAGAACAAAATTCAGCAAAATGTCTTTACCAGCTCTTGAGCAACATTAACAAGTGGGAATGGGTGAATATCACTTTACTGAAATTTTTAACCAATCACGATTTCTTTTCTTTTTTTTTTAATACTATGGAAAATAAACAACAGCTCTCCCTCTTATTAAAAACCTTTTGAAATTGAACAGTTTGAAAACTGTTCTCCTCTATGTGGAGGTGTTATATTTTGTTCTTATAAAATACCAGGTCCTGCACTTTAGCTAAAAAACAGAAGAAGAGAATAAACCAGCCATATTTTTAAAGCCCTCTGTAGCCTGGGAAACATCTCGTTCTCTAAGCATTTTGACATGGCCTTGACATAGTGAAGATTTTGGTGGGGGGGACATTGCAATGGATGCTATTAAAGGGGAGATTTTAGAAGCTGTCCAGGCAGAGTTGGTGCTTTCCAGGAGCGTCACCTTCCCCTGTGCAGGAATGGCACAGGAAAGGGTCTCGTGGGCCAGACACGGTCTGTGAGCAACTCATCCTCCCTAAAGTGTCTGTCACCCCGATTACCCTTGTCTTTTCATATATTTTTTGCTTCTCACACAGATCTGCCACAAAGTACACAAGCATATGTCTTCCTAAGGCAGTTCTATTATTTTAGAAAACCCAGTGAAAAACATGCATGAATTGATTGTGGTAGCTGTCAAACTTGCAAGTGATTTGAACGTGTTTGCCCTTTATTTCACTGAATTTTGGGGTGTTATATAAATAGAACAGGAAATGTAAAATGCAGGTTAAACAATTTGACACTTCTGTGGTTTTCTGATTTGTACCCTGTACTGGCACCTTTTTGGAAACTCCTCTTTGTCTTTCAGCTATCTTTGGAATATTTGTAATTTTAAATATCAAAACAATAGTTTCTGCTGTGCATGTTTTCATCTTTGTAAAAATCAAGTATTGAATCAGAACCAGGATCCATCCAGGTTCTTCGAAAACCATACTAGACACATTCCTCATTAGGCATCTGTTTATTCCAAAACACAAACACACAGGGGATAGAATTAGATAACACTTTTCTGGCTTACTAAATGGGTTAGACTTAGTAAATATGGTACTCGATTTTCAACTGATTCTACCATCTGTCAGCAAACTTATTGCTTTTAGCGGGGGTTTTTCTTGTGGTAATTTCTGGGATTTTTTTTTCCCTCTGTTCTTTTCATGAATATACATGCCTACAAAGTTTAAGGGAAAAGTAATACAGAAAGTAAAATAACCTATTACATATGAATAGTACAGGTTACATTATAAACAGAAGGTACAAAGGCAGTTGTAAATTGTCTTTAAAAAGCACCACAGGAGAAATTTCTCATGTGCGGAAGAGGCCGGAGGTTGCTATTCAGGTGCGCCCAAGGCCTGGAGGGAGCTCCCAAGCCAGTGCTGTGCCGGGAGCGCCCAGCGCGGCAGACACTGCGCGTGGGAGGAGAGCCGCGAGCAGAACAAAGAGATGGGCCGGGGCAAACCACCCAGAGAATCTGCTAAACAGGGCTCAATTTCATGAAAGTCCAAGCATAACATTTCTGTTGTGTTCTCATAATAGAAAACAAAAAAAGTGTGTATGCCTCAGGCCCGTTCTGATGCTAAGTAGGGGCAGAAGTTAATCATGGGAACAGCAACTTCCCATGCAGGAGCAAGTAGTTGCAATCCTGATTCTCTTATAGCCCATTGCCTCCCAGACACCAGTTTTGGAAAGAGCAAGTGTCACTCGTTCAGCCGTTTCTGGCTGACACACCAGGTCAAATTCTGTCCTTGGACGTAATGCCATTATCCTCATGAGAAGCAGCCCCGCACACCTTGTTAGTCTGCATGCAGCGCCACATGGAGATGTCCATTCTCCTTGGAGCTATAAAGCAAGTATAGTCTCTGTTAGCTTGAAAATCCTATATCAAGCCCCATTGTATGGTATAGATGTATAGATGGCAGTGCTACATTTTTCCCATTTGGAAAGAAATCTTGGATTTTCCATTGTTTCCAGGGGGAGGGGAGAGAAGGATTAATTCCCATTTCTCAAATGCTTACCTAGAGGAGAATTCATCAACAGATTTCTCTCTGCAAATTACAAAGAGGTAAAGTATTTTTCTCAAAGCAAGACTTTGGATATCTCCTCTTCTTACTTTATAATCTGAATGAGAATATTAGCCTTTCCTGAAAATCCAGAAAGCAGAATGTATGGAAAGAGCTAAATAATGGCATCATACATTCCTGTATATGTAGGGAAGGTTCAGATTTTTGGAAGAAACAAATGCCTACAGTAAAGAAATATGTACCTTAGTGGTTAAATGAGTGGTGGATGGAATGGGAGAAAGAAAAGCAGACATTCACTCATTTATTTTAATTAAGCTGAAAGAAATTGTCTAGCACACAGCAAACTGACCAAAAATGGAGTTACTTTGTAGTCAGAGGAGTAAAGAGGGTTCATGGATCAGTCAAAAAAACTTAGGGATGTAAGTGGATTTCATTAGGACTCTCTAAGGCATCCTTGCATGCACAAGAAAGTTTCTTTCCTCTTCAAGAGTCTCCAGAAACAGAACTGCACCTGCTATGATCCCTCTTAGTTTCAAGAAACTGCTGCTCTGAAAGGGAGAGCAGATAAGAGGGAAGTCTTGTGCTTCTCCCAGTTTCAGTCTGTCCTAGCACACAGTTTTTAGGGCACTGGTCCTCTGCTTTTTCATATGCATTTTAGTCCAGGTTCATCCTCATAAACAAAATGACCCTCTTTTCCCAACAAAAGCAAAAGAAGAAAGAAGAGAGTAAACTTTGACTTAGCTGCAGATGGCTTGTGCAGAGGAGTCAACCCGGTGAGATTAGAGAAGTGACAAATGGCAGAGAAATGGATTTGGATAGAAAAAAAGAAACAAATAAAAATCAAAATTTCTGCACAGACCAATTTTTCCATATGTCCACAGCATTAAACATAGGAACAGGCAAGCCCAAAGCATGAACAAAAGTATAAAAACTAATTGGGTCTGAGATAAAGGTTAGCACTGATTATGAAACATCAGCACCAGGGAAAACTAGGAATATTGTAGGAACAGCTGTGAGACTGTATAAAAAATGATAAGAAAAGACAAGGTGAAGAATGAAAGAAGCATAAATATGAGTCAAGCAAAAATGGGAAGTCTTGTTTAACATATGTAAAGGAACAAGAAATAGCACAAGAGGTGGAATGAGAGACAGAAGTGGTAATATATAGACAGAAGGGGTTGGCACTGTAAAAAAAAAAAATACCCTTCTTTCCTATTTTCGCATCAAATGATGAAGAAATAATCAAACATTATTTGCCATGAGAAGAAGAAAATATACCACAATAAATAAAGGCCACATCCAAGACAACGTCAAAGAAAGTAGGTGATCAGAAGGTTTAAATTAATTGCTAACATCAAAGAACTATACCTTCTTCAGAAAAAGAAGAAATGAAAGATAAGTGCAGATATATTAGCAAAAGCATGGCTCTTTAAAAAGATCTTTAAAATACGAAAAAAAAATCAATGAACTAGAAGGTAGCAGACTTAATGTTTTCACTTTTAAGAAAGGATCTGATCTGACAGCAAGAAACAATTCCTTTTATTCAAAACAACAGTGGGAAAAGTCATCAAGTGAAGATAACATTGGATGAAAGTGCTGTCAGAGAAAATATTGGGGAAAACTTGCAAGAGAAAGCTGTAGTGACAGTTCTTGTTTCAGTTACAGCAGGCATCATAGGCTCACTAAAGGCACTAGACTACGAGCATCCCAGCAGGATGTCATGGCCAAAAGACTTAATACGAACCTTTTATGGATGATCAAGGAAACAGAAAGTAGGTGTATGTATATTAATTTACCTATGTAGACAGTATAGGTAAAAGCATTACTGGAATATGCTGTTTTTGCCTTGTTCCACCTATATTATAGAAGGCAGTAGAAGACCGAAGAGAGCAGAGATCACAGGCACAAGGATGCTGTGAGAAGTGGAGGACTCATTGAAGTGAGAGGCTTACTAATAGAAGCCTATTCACAAGTTAAGAGGAACTTTCCATGCTCCCTCTGCAGGAAAAAAATTCTGAGGGCATAAAATAGTTTAATCTAGCACATAGGGATAGGACAGGATGCAATGGTTGGAGATTGACATTAGTCAAATTCAAAATGAATTCAAATAGTGAACCTAAAACTGTATATTTTTCACAGAAATAGTAATTAATCTCCAAAAATAAAATAACTAGGGCTTATATTCAAGACTGGAAGCCTTCTTAAGAGACATACCACAACTCAGCAAGGAGCTGTCTAGACTGGTGCAAGTACAGTTGGATAAATTCTGTACTCCAGGTCACACAGAGCAGCAAGCAAAATGTCCCTCCTGGTCTAAAAATGTATAAATCTATGAGATAGCAAAAAAAACTTTGGAAGGAATTAACAAGCTTACCACACGACATCTGCTGACAGGAGATCATGGTGGAAAAGGAACAGTGTTTGTTCCCTGAAGCAGTTTCCTGAGAAATACTTGCTATGATATATTGTTCTGACAGGGGATACATTGGTCTTCAGAGCAAATTAATGGGAAAAGGGATTATCGGAGAACCACAAGCTTTATTATCAGGGCCAAGTTTTGTAGTGTTTATTTATTAAAAGATTGTTTAGTAAGGCAGTGATATTTGCTGATGATACCAGCCTTGAAAAGGCACAGTCAATAAAAGCGCAGAGTGGATTACAATTGAAGCTGCTGCTGATATACTGCAGACAGCAAGTGCTATAGACAGAGCAGTGTCTTGTAATTGATTGAGAAGAAATTTAGAGATGAAGGGCTGAAAGGAAGCAAGCATCCTCAGCAGGCACAGAACAAAAACATAGGCTAAAGATAGCTACAATTTGAACTGTAAATGTGTTGACAGTGTTTGTTGCAGTCATTAAAAAAAGTATAAATAGCCTTGAGATGGATATCCAGCATTTCTACTAGATTATTACACAGATTCTGCACACAGGTGCTGCTCCTGGCTGCTCTTCAGCCACATTCTGCAGCAAAATGTAGCAGCATTAAATTATGTAGGCAAAATTATGGAGAAATGTAGTCCGACCAGTTCCAAAGGACAGGAAAAGCAGTGCGTATGTTCTTACGAGAGACATGGTTTCTATCAAGTGCTGATGGATAGACCTGGAGTGGATTCACAGATCTATCACAATGGTGCGATGATTAATGCAGCATGGTTTGTGATAGCGTCTCACACTGAAGAGTTCATTCAGCATTCTTATGAACATTCATTTCACTAAATGACAGACTCAGGGTCACGCGTACCAACCAATTGAAAAAACACTAAATAATATCGAGCACAATCACACAAATTTTAATGTTAGAAGGGACTGTGGAGAGCATACTCGACTGCCACAGAATTTCTGAGATCACATTTAATTTGGTGATTTCTTCACCATTCAAAATATCTCTCACTGTAAAAAAACTAACATGAAATTTAGGGTAGTCTGATGGTGGATTTTAGTTAAGATTCTCCTTGGATTCTAATATAAGGTGGGTCCATACACAGTGTTTTTAGAAATAAGTATGTTGTAAAAGGAAAGGGATGAACATATCTGAGAAAATATTCTTTTCCTAGCAAACAAAAAAACAAACAAAATCAACACAAGCAGAATGTCACATCAGAAAATAATTTATTTCCATACTACTTTAGTTCTTTTCATGTACAAGCCAGCAAGGAAACCTATGACGTGAAGAGCCTGAAATAGTTTCAAAAGAGGAATATATCTCCTCAGTCACAGATGCGTTTCCTGGTCAGAATTCCCCTTTCTCAAGATGCCCTGTCCCACTGCCCAGCCTTGCTCAACCAACCAGCATTACTATGGCCCAACTGATTCCCATGGGAGCCAAAAGTGAACACTTCCTATGGTTTGGACTTTCACAGCTGCTCTGTTCCCATTGTGAAGACAGGATCAAGCCCTCAGTCTTGCAGGGACGCTCCTGCTAATGATATTCTCTCTGTTCAAGACTTCGCCTATAATGCAAGACAATTTAGCCCCCCTTCATACTCCACCTCGCAGACTTTGCCTGTGCTCCTCTTCCTGCTCAACACAGATTTCATTCTTGTTTTAATTATTTATCCCGCTATACCTAAACTTTTGCTCAGTCCCCTGCTGAGTTCCTGAAAGATAATGAACTAACTGATTTCTGGGTAATTTATGCACAAATTTATATACTTAGCTGTAGTTTAATCAAACTCTTTTGCCTTTGTGGTATAATAGCAATATCTAATGAAAACATATGAAGTATGTGTTTCATAATTACCTCAGACAGCTCATTTCAATTCGCTTCCTATTTAAATCCCCAAATTCCTATCTTCTTGCATTGTAAACACTTTCCTTCCTATCTCATCAATCTGAGTTATGTAAATGATGTGGGGGTGGGGGCACAATTAAATTTTTCCCTCAGTGTTATCAAAGGCCCTGTTCTCTCAGCAGCATCTGACACGGGTACACATAATACACACTTTTTTTTTAAATTATTTTACTGGAAAACAGAGTTAATGTAAAATCACAAATAATGGTAAAAAACAGTTGAGTGATATTATTGAACCCAGGACATATAGATTTCTAGATTAATTATTCAGAAAACATTAAAAAACTGCCTTTGTGTTAGTACACCAGGGATAGTTAATATGAAATATGCACAATACTATGGTCTCAACTCTTTTCTCACTCAATACCAGTAAATCAGGAGTATCCATTTCTAAGTCAGTGGAGCTACAGCAGAGTAATTTGGTGATAGAGAATCCACCACTGTTTTCTGATGCCTCAGAGAGTGTATTATTCATAGTAGAAAAGGAAAAGAATAAGGAAGGGTAAAATACCTCTAGGTAACAATTCTTTACTAAAATTACTTTTCACCAGCTCGACACATTTTTTGAAAATCACAACATCCACCAGCCAGGAAGCAGATACATTTCTGCTGCAGCCAACAAATGTGAGCACAAACCTGTATCTGGTGGTACTAATGTACTTACTTAAGGAATCAGCAAGTGGAAGATATTAGTGCTGATGTTGAATCAGTAGAGAAATTGGGAGTAGATGACAATCTGCCATCCACGTTGTGTTCCTATTTTGAAAGATTATTCCTTCCTGGAATTAATTCCATGCATTTATAATATGTCAATTTGCCCTTTTTATTGTTTCTTCCAAAGACTACAAGTTGTGTATACACTGTCAATGAAATGCAATCACTTTTCACAAAATTGCAAATAACTAGTGCAAAACAGTAATATACAAAAGCAGAAGATAAAGAGGGTCTAACCAAGAGCACTGTGGTAAACATAAATCACCTAACATGTTTCAACAGTATGTCTCATATGCAAAGCACAGAGAGTCTTGGAGCAGCTTCTCAATGAGTATAAAGAGTATAAAATAAAGACCCTGGTATTTAGTATAGGATAAATTATCACATATTCAAAAAAAAAAATGCTGACACTGAAGAGTAACATTTCTATATGAATGAATGAAAAGAAGAAAGAAAGAGAGAAAGAGAGAGGTGAAAGAAGGGAGGGAAGAAGAAGGGATGGAAAGAGAAAGGGGAAGGAAGAGAGAAAAAGAAAAAATGAGAGAGCTCGATAAAGAAAGAAGGGAAAAAAAAAAAGAAAAGGAAATTTGAGGTATGAGGGATTTCAGTTCTAAACTGAAATCATTTTTAAATCCAGAGCCCACTTCCTCCTCTTTCTGCTTCCTCAATACCTTTAGTTGTGCCTTTCGCCCCTCGCTTTTTTTCCTGAACCTCGTGTTAGCATCAGTTTATTTCCCTCCCTGGACTCCCCTCCTATTGCGTCTCCTGCAGTCACTGTTCCTAATAGGTCATGGCATCACCATCCCTCATGTCACAAAATTGATCAGCAGCTGCACAGCTTCTATTTAAGAAGAAGGAGAAGAAAGATCTCTCTATTCAGTTCTCAGCATTAGTATATTTACAGTAAACCCTAGAGTTTTTCAATGTTGGGAACAAGCAATTTATCAAGAAAAAATAACAAGAGAGCATGGCAAAATGTAAGGTGTTTTTTATCTACTAAGTATTATCTAATTTTAACTTTTTTTTTTTCTCTAAAGATCAGGTTACAGTAAAAAGTTTGGATTTTACTCCTGTAGTTTCTAAAAAAGTAAATAGTTCAATTAACTCACTTTCCAAGTTCTTCTGGAAGAAGCGCAGATGATATGAGGAAAGTGCAATGATCCAAATAGGCTCAAAGCACCAGCCATGTCAGGACCTAGGAATGTGACCAGATAAACACATATGAATTACAATTGTGATAAATATACATTTACAAATCCATCCACCTCCTGAATCAGGAATTAAGGAATGATAAATCCGAAGTTATAGCTCAAAAATAAAAATGTGTAGAAATAGCCTATATGTGTTTATAATAGAAACAGAGATTTGATATTGAACTAGTAAGTTACAGATACTGAAGTGTAAATCCTGACTCTAAAATTTCCTAGGCAGTGACTAGGTCAGTTCTTGGCCCAGCAAGAACAGTTGTTGTGATGGGCATTTTGCAGCTCATGGGGCTTATGTGGGCAAGTACAGGGCTCACCAACCACTGCTCTATTTCCAAGGGGATGGAAGAGATTCCTCCCTTGCTGTAGGCTGTGGTCTTCCTCATTGACTCAAAGGCACTTGACTTTACCACAACTGCATCCCTATTGCAGCATCCGTTCTGCATCCCTACTGCAGCATCTGTCAAGATAGGGGGACATTTTCTTACATGCTGCTTATTTCAGTCTCAAACTTTGAGTGCCTGTTTGGTCAGCTCCCTCTCAGCTGTTCTGCTAAAATGCTGCAAATGCAATATCTTCCTCCAAGTTGAAAATATTGTTGTCTTTAGAAAACAGCAAAAATATCAGTGCCTGGAGAGGTCTTTCTGCTCAGGAACACAGAAGATATTTGAAACTCTTTTTATGTAGCCAAAGGGCAACAGAACCTAGCAACAGCTGGTTGTGAAACAACAGCAGCCTCCGCTTACTAAATGCACTCTGGAAAAAAATATTCTAAAGAACATCACTGAAGTAGGAGGAACAGGATGAAGCAGGCTAGCACAAAGGGAAGAAGTGAGGCAAAGGGTTTTGGATTGCGTAGTGTATGTGTTATTGGAAGAGAGCTGTTCTGTGCTGCCTGACATATCCAGATGATAAATGATATACATATATGTGTAAGGGTTGAGGATATCATAGGGGACAGGCTCAGAGGTGGAAAAACTGGAAGATCTGTAACCATTATGTCATAATTCCTTACATTTTGAATGTAAATTAATATTCCCGAGTTCCATCTTTGCTTAGATGTTTGGGAAAATGAGCTTGAAATTATCTGGCAAACCCTTTATGTTAGGGGTTGTCATATCCGGTAGTCTGATAGAGGCAAGGCTGCTGCAGCTCTGTGTCTTCAGGTCCTGCAACGAGGATGAGGATGTATTCCCAACAGCCACACCTGCACATAAATACACAGCACATATATACATATAAACACAGCTGTACACATAGATCAGCACAGACAGAAAACACATCACTCAGCAAACATCAAGAGCACTATGGCCCTATCCAGTTTCCTCTCTGGCTGATCAGTATGAAAGTCCAATAGTAGAAAATATATATACATTCACATAATATGCACTTGACTGTAGACACTCAATCCACCCTTCAGCTGTGATCCTTGGTCTCTCCAGTTGCTGGCATCTGGGTATGTGAGCTGCTGAGACCCACAACCCCGCTCTGACTGCTGGTACAGACCCCTCATTCACAGATAAACGCACATGCCCTCCCACCACCCAACACACACACACATAAATCCATACAAACGAGTCTCTTGGTCAACCACCAGAACTTATGGTCTTCCTAATAGTTGGCTTGGACCCGCTGCTTTCTCCAACTGGTAGCGTCTCTACCATGCTTCCCAAGCCACTTATCCTATTTGGTGGCTAGTCTAGCTTGATATTCACTTTCAATCACACATTGAAATATATACCCAGACAATACACAAGCACTCTAGTCTCTCCAGTTGCTGGCAATCTAGACATAAAAGCCCTTAAGGTTCATGATCTCCACTCCATTTGCTGTCACTTAGACCTCCATACACACTCATACGTGCAGAATAGAGTCACTCATCCAGGAAAATAATTAGAGAAGGGGTTCAATAACAAGACAGGATAGACTATGCTGATCAGGTGCTGGGCATGGCTGGACAAGTGTACCAAACACCCATCTGTTTATATGCAACCAGACAATTTAATCCCTTTATCCTTCTGTTTTCCCACATTTGTTCCTCCTAAAAGCGCCTCGACTCTTCTCTTTCCCTATTTCTGATTCTTCAGCTAGAATCATAGAATCCTTAAGGTTGGAAGGGACCTCCAGAGATCATCTAGTCCAACCCCCCTGCACACGCAGGGTCACCTACAGCAGGTGGCTCAGGACTGCGTCCAAGCGG
>VZSV01000007.1:9502614-9531164 GCA_013398735.1 Nothocercus julius | reverse complement strand
GTCAGGCTGTCCTTCTGCTTTTGTTCAGGAGTTGGGCCCTCATCAATGAATCGGTGACATAGAAGATGTAAAATATGTCTCATTTATCTGAGGCCAGAAAGCCATTCTTTCACCCCATGTAGAGTCATGCTATAAACATTCATTCATTAAAAGTAACTGAATAAAACTTCTAGGACACTTGCAAAACTAAATACTTCATCAGCAACTGTACTTCCAGCATTTGTGCTGTTCTTTTATGGCTAGTCAGTACAAAACAAAATGCAGCTATGTTACTCTGACTCATTACTTAACAGCTCTTCATACAGTAATGACTGCAGTTACTAAAAGCTTTAAATTGGTACCAGTTTGATGGAAACTGTCAAGCCTATAGTCATTGTTTCTGATGGTATTATGTATTTCAAGTTATTGTACCACTTAGTGCCTTGTTTCCTCACATACTAGTTTTATGTTGGAAAGGCTGTTTTGTTAAAGACATTTTTACTGTTTGGGCTCAAAAGAGGATTACAATTTCTCTGGGTGAACTGATCACGTGAGGGAAAGGAAGCAGGTCAATTCAGCTTCCCAATTCAAGGAAGGTGTTTTATTCTCTACATATGGTGAATGCAAATTTTATTGAAAGCCCTGAATTAACTGCAGGCTCCTGTTGAAGCTATACAAATAGTGTCATATGTGCCCTGGAAAGAGAGGTTTCATTGTTTGTCTTCTGGTAGCACTCTGTTTTCTGGAGCCTAGAAGACAATTACTTCCTTGCAAACACAGGCAGATTAAATAAGCCACATTTTGTCCTTTTTGCCATCTGCCCCTTGCTTACTTTATTTTAAGCTGCATGACTAAGCTTTACTATCTGACATGTGAAGGTGGGACATGCTGTTTTTCTGCTCAGCTCCTTGAGGCTTGTAATGAATCCGAAGAAGCAGAACTGATCTGCAAAGGGGTGAGTCAGAAAATCAGTAACTGTACAGTAATTACTTGCTGTGCCAAATAGCAGGACTTGGATCGTAACATAACAAAATCTCCTCAAGGAAAACTTTCACATTGGAGGAGAAATATATATTTTCTTCCTTCTGAAAATAACCATTGGGCCGGATTCTCATCCTAATGCAACTACATCTGTGAAAGTGAGACCAGATAATTTGGTATATACAAAAAGCTATATTGTGGGTAATTATAAGAGTAGAGCAGGAGGAGGAGGGGAAAGAGATAGGGGAACATACACTTCCGCTAGCAAGATCATTCTTAAAAGTCAACTTCCCTATTCTCCAAACCTTTCTCCAAAAACAGAAGCCCACACAACGGTCAATGTGATAGCTCTCAAGGATGGGGAAAAAGCAGAGGTGCCAGTAGATGGGTAAAAGCAATCGGCCGGGGCAGAGCAAAGTCCCATGGAGTGTGGAGGAGATGTGGTCTGACCATGCAGTTCCTCCGGTGGGTTCCCGCACAGCCCAGGCAGCAGCTCTGGGGGCTTGACAGGGAGATGATAGATGAGCCCCTCATTGCAGCATTAAGGGCTGCCACCTTGCAAGCACGTGGAGTGCTGCTTTAGAAATGCGCTCCAGCATAGGGTCCTCAGGGAACCTTGTTAGTCCTCTAAAAATCAACGGACAAATACGTAACAGCTGGAATAATGGGCAGTATTTCAACAGGGTGGGTTTAAGGTGATTGGGAAACTGAAAAAGAAATGAACTAAAATCTTTTAGGGAGAGGAAAGGTGAGAGAATCTCCTTTATATATGACTCTCACCTATCTGTGATTTTATAGGCACAGACGCGGTCACATATATGCCACATGTCAGACAGCCTATTTGCCACAGGGATTATCACCTCCCTCTTCCAAGACATAGTGTATTTGTTTGGTGGTTCTTTCTCCTTATTTTAAGCTTTAGGAGTGAAAGCTGTATCTTCTCTCTCTCTCTCTCTTTTTTTTTTTTTTTTTCCCCCAATATAGGAGCCCAGTAACAACTGGGGTCCCAGGGCATCTTTGTAATACAGACACCACAGCAATGGAGAGATTTCCTTGGTGGTAGATCCCAAGAATTCTGGATTCGCCTTGACCAGCCAAATCAGGAAAGATCGTTGACATCCCAGCTACCTTGCCTAGAGTGGCACAGTGAGTCCCGACAGCTGGAGCCAGATTCAGGGCAGTCTCCAGCCCACTGGCTAACAACTGTCTGCTTTTCCAGGTTGAACCATTAAACCAGATAATTTAGAGCCTCTTGAGATTGGGACCTTGTCCTGCAGAGAATGCTGTGTTGTGTTAAAGGTTAATCCATCCTTTGTGTCCCTCTTTAAGGATCCAAAAGCTGTTAGTTCTGGCTTTGTGCCATTGCTCTGGCCCAGGAGAGCAGGACCAAAGCAGCAAAAAAGACTTGGACATAAGTGAGTGGGTATCATGTACCACATACGTGTGCCCTGTGCAGGAGGGCATCCCATGCTTCATGCCTTCTAGGGGCTCCACGACACCCACAGTGCCTGTATCTTTTGACATGATAGGGCAGGATATGTGTGTGGTTGTTAACTGTACATCTCGTGGGCTGCTTGTGGCGTTTGCTCATGAGTAGGGGTGAAGAACGGCGGAGGGCTGAGAAAGGCTCGTATCTGGCAGAGATGAGGTGCCTTCAAGCGCAGAAGGAAAAGTGCAGGTGGTTGACATTCTGGAAATGATATTCAGGCCTTCAGAGCTAGGCGCTTCCTGAGGGTAGAAAGTTTCAGTGGACAGAAATGACTTTGGAGCTGTCTCCTTTGACTGCAGAGGAGCTAAGGACAAGTATGATCTAGTTTAGGTGCCTCAGCTAACTATGTAAAGACAGGAGACCAAGCTCAGGCCTCTACCTGGACAGTGATACAGCTTACCAGGTGAGCAGGAAGAACACTGCAGGAGAGATGGGGCTTTATATGTTTTGAGCCTCAAACTTCTCTGTATAACAGAGGCCCTGGATGATTTATAAAGAGGCAAAGGCACAAACTCTGTGGTACATTTTCTCCATTTATTCCAGCCATTGACTTAGATACTTCACTTTTTATACACTCACTGATGCTGTAAAACAGTTCTGTGCTTAATATACTAGCAGACATTTCTGGGTATGTCTGACATGCAGGAGAAATTGCTCTAGAAATGAAATAATGCACATTGTTAAAATGATATGATTATTAGAAGCAGGTTTAAGGATTGCCCTATTATACTACTTTCTTGATCTCATGTATATCAGAGGAACACCATCTAAGATACTTCAGAGAGAATCTATTCAGTACAAAACTATCAAATAGATCTTAAAGTCCTCTGTATTTTATTACCTTTAGGTACCAGGAGATTTGTTTATATCTTTGGAGGCCAACTTGTGCTGTGATAGTTGCTCTGATGGTGCGTGGGCTCACAGGGCTCTGAGGTTTAACATCTCCCCGAGCCAACGTAGATAAGAGCAATCTGAGAAGACTCCACTGTCACACAAGTAACCTAAAATAACAAAATCCAGGCAGAGCAAATACAGACTTTCTGCCTTTGTTTGAAGTGCTGAAGAAGTGCAGGTCAGAGCTATAAACAGGGAAGGGAGGAAGGAAAAGAATATTTCTGTCATTCCTTCAGGAGTTGTTATTACTCAGATAAACTTGAGTAACTTGAAAGCTCTGTGCAATTTTTCTTTTGTCTAGTCACATGGGCTCTTACTGTGTAGGTCAAAGACCTTTACTATCCAGGAGGAAAATTAATACAAAACAGGAATCCTGTGGGATTAATAATTGTATTCAAATAATACTTTATCTTTTCCCTCCCTTTTCTAATTTGGAGTAGTCTGCTTTACAAAGCACCAGCACAAACATATTGAATATGACATGGAGTCTGACAGCCTCAGTTCATGCAGAGCAAACTAGACTCCTTAATAAGATTTCCAAGTTGAAGACAAATCCTCCCTGTGCTTCCCCATCTCCACCTTTATCTACTCCCAAGCTCACACAGAGGCTTCACATGCAGGATAGCAATGCCAGTTATACTCCGATGTGTATACTTTTCTGACACTAGGCTATAAGGCATAGCCATGCCTTTGTGTTACTCTGTTCTCTGTTAAGAAAACTTTCATATGGCGATAAACCATCCTGCTGTAAAGTTGTAATGATTTGTAACTACTCTGTTTATAACAGCCACCACTCACCCTTGTGCCTGCAACTTTCTCCGCAGTGACTGACGAAGCAAATTACTTGAGCACCCAGTTCCAGAAGTAGATCAGTGAGGATGACAAAAAAAATGCAAAGTTTCCTATGGACAAGTCCAGATATCTTATGCTTAAAAATTAAGAGTTATAGATTTCTAGTCTATAAAGCTTATAAAATGGAGGAATCAGTTTTATTTCCATAAGCATCCACTTTTAAGCAATAGAATATCTTCTACAAACAAGCATCAGCAGATTTTATATGCATATACTTTTTCCCATGTATTTATGAGCCTTATCCCCAGGGAGGTACTGAGATGGCAATGTTCTTTAATGACCAGTTTTCCTGGAGAAGATCAGTTCATCTCAGCAGCTGAGCATGCCATCACTATCAATAGCCCCAGGTATGCACTGCTTGCTCAAAGTCTACGGAATGGGTCCAGTGCTAGAAACTAAACAGAGATTTGGAGGGTGGTTATTTTACAGTTTAGTTCGAGGCAAGCATGACAGTCCTTTTACAGTTGCTGTTCCAGTATTTGAGCTAAAATTACACTTTCCTGTATGGCTGACTGAGTTTGGGGTCTTCTTTTTTTTTTTTCTTTAACCAGTGGGCTATCTATCTGAACTAAATTATAGTCATATTAAAGTGCTTACCAGCAAAGTTATGAAGAAATAAAACTGTTTTCAGGATATATTCTACCATGCTAATGAATAATCCATCAGTCCTTTGTCACAATCCTTCCCATAATGCTCATCCCAAGCATAACATACTTGGAAGTATATGCGAAGACTAAAAAGTCCTGGTTCTTATGCAATCAAAAAGATATCCCAAGATACTTCCAGTTTAAACCTTTCCCCAATTACAGCTGTGAAGTACTGCACAGAGAGAAAGCACTAATAAGCTGGGACAGACCATTTGGGTTTATAAAGGTCAATGCCATCACCTTGAATTCCACCCAGGAGACCTCAGGGAATCGCAGCAGCTCATGGAACACCAGAGTTAAATGTTCCCCACTTTTGATAAGTGGGATAGCTCGCGCTTCTAAATTCCCTTCAGGAATAGCCTCAAGTGGAATGCGTTGCAGTTGTCTGATCTCCAAATAATATGGATAAGCAGAACAGGATTCACGTCCGAAAAAAAAGGTTACGTTCATATGAAAGAGAACAGAAACAGAAGTAAAATTTTCAGCACAAGTATTTTCTCAGGAATCTGGTATCATGGATGTAGCTGGTCTAACCTAGATCACCTCATCTCCCACATCCCCCCAAGAAAGAAACAACTATAGATAATACTTTTATATCACTGCTTAGCAGTGCAGATGATAGAATTCTGGGTAACTTCTGTTGAGACCACTGAGGTCTCATCCAAGCCTCACTCCTCATGAATTAGACCATTTGTTCACATGGGACTAGCCATAATGGGGACATTCAGAGGTGCACCTTTCTTCACACTAGACACACTGTAATCCTATCTCCTAACTAACCTCTGCTGTTGCCCCATGTTCGCGTCAATAAGAAGTAAAACAGAGTGAAGCTTTGAGCTGACCTCTTCACAGAGACCTTCGAATGGATAAATCTACTGACCTTTGAGCTCTTGCAGTATAAAAGAATCAGCAAAGCTACTTCAAAGCAAGTTCCAGCTAGTCCTACAAAGAGCTACTTGCTTGTCAAAAATACTTTAAGATCAACTAAGTCTGGCATTTCCAGTAAAATCGTGTTGGACATGTTTTACTCATGTTTTTACTCAATGTTAGGCAAAGCTCCCAGACCAATAAAAGTGATGCAGTTTTTGACCCAAGCCCAGTCACACAACTCCTCAATAACCTGCCCTCCCTCCCCAAAAAAGGAGATCTTATAACAACAGCTCTTTAAATTGCAACCATCAACATACAACCACACGAGCAGGGGCTTCACCAGACCCTCATGTGTCTCCCTGCCATGGAGATAATGACAACCCCCACCGTCTCCTTGCCAGTGGGGAGCCAGGGCCAACAGACAAGCTGTGAAATGATGTTTCTGCCCAGCAACCACGACAAAATCCAGACCTCACGACTCCATGGTGCTCCCTCTTCCTAAAGAGGTAAGCGCTGTATCCAAAGACAAATGATGAATCCACTGGCGGACTATTAACAGGAAAAAAAATTGTTTCACTTTTGTTGGTGTCGGTTCTCATGACCTAAGCTATTTAGTTCCAAAAACATTTATGCTGCATTTGACTTTGCCAATACACTAACAGGTCCCATTTTTTTCCCCCGTTCAACATACATCCTTGAACTAAGATATCAAAACATTGTTAGCCTCAGATGATCACACTTTGTCGCAAACATATTTGTCCGATAAGATGATTTTATCTTCTTTTCTCCTGTGACCTCATTTTCAATTCATCAGCTGGGCAAAACCAGTCAAAATGGCCTTTAAAAGACCTTGTGTTTGCAGAGCTAGAGAAAAGATCACCATAACAACCCACCAGATTCTCAGCAGAGACGGATGACCATGCACTCTTCAGATTTATAAAGCCCACCTGCCTTTTGGGGGTCTTTTGCACCAGCCTTTTGCATCTTTGCTGAATTTTATCCAGCGAGCAAGGAGCCAGGTATGATGGCAACAAGTGATTTGTATTTTTCTCAGCATACCAGGCATAACAGAAAAATATTAAGCTAGTTAATAAAGAAGTGTTCTTATCATGTCATCATAACATGTGAAAACCTCAAATATTGTGGGAATCTCAGGAATATTCAATATGAAATTGTCACGGTCAAGAAGCTGTTTTTCATAACACACTGATTAAGCCTGGTAACATTTGGGCATTTAGTCATTTCACATTGGCTGGGGTTTGATATAAAATTTCCCACTTAATTCTTCCTTGCATTCTTTTTAATAAACATTTTTTTATTGGCTTGCACATAAAATAAAGTGACATGGATCTGAACATAAGAGTCCAGTACTAAACAAGATGAATGAAACTTCTTTTTCTTCTCTCACTGCCATAAAAAAAAGGCCAGATGTTCTCTAATCTCTTCTTACCTTTACTATTTAATAAGTAATTTGTCACATCATGCAAAGTCCTGGTAAGTATGTGCAAACTTTCTTCATATAACAAAATGCCTACTATCTGATTATTTAATATGAATTTTATCAAAGAATGAAATTCCTATATTTAATCTGAATAATTGCATCAGACACATTTCCAGCTCTGAGGTGATGTGAGATTGAGATGCCCAGTAAAATGTATGTCCGATCTTCACATATAGAGGAAGTGACAATTTGTTGCAAGCAGGCTGTTAGCTCTGATAAATGATCCTGAAAAAATGTAATGTTCTGGTTTTAGAATTCAAGAATACTTCCTAGATATATAGCAATACTACCCTGAGAATGGATCATCTTTAATGTACCCATGAAGGAAAAGATATACACAAAAAAATCAAGGAACGCAAGGGTTAATGCCATTAAAACTAACCTATTAAATGAAGAAATTAAAGAGTAAAGCAGTGGGTGATTAAAGGGAAGAGCAGGAGAAAGAGAAGCTGGAATTAGGTAAATTGGAGATGCTAAAGCCACTCCATAGGTGAGTAAGGAATCCATCAAGACTTAGTTATGAGGATATTGTACTGGAGAGGCCTATATCACCTTAAAAGTACCTTATAAGGTTAATACGGGTCAGAAGTAAGCATAAGCAGTTCTCAGTAATTTTTTAAAGCAACTCCATCTAACATCTGCATTCATTTTCTACGTTTTCCCATAGTGTAAATATTGGTTTAGTTAGGTATTTTCACAAACAATTTTCATGGAGTGGGAAACATGTCTTAATTCTCCTGTGAGTCTGAATCCCCATAATTCTCAGCCTGAGAAGCAGAACCTCTACATTTCTCTGTAGAAAATATTTCATGTGTCTTGTGTGGCATTACACAGCCTAGGGGTAAGCATCATTGTGATCTCCATATTCAGAGTCAGACTGCTCCTGAAGCTGTCACATAGCTGGTGAAGTCCATGTTTTTGTTTGTAAAATGTTATGCGTTGTTATCCACTATCTAAATCATTTAATAGCAGCAATCATGATGCAACTTGGTAGGTGCCTCAAGACAGACTTTTGCACATCTGTAGGAGTCAGCGCATAAAGGTGATTGGAAGGAGCTATATCAGTAATGTATAATAATCATGTTAAACTTGGACCAAAATGTGCACAGATTCCAAACCATTGCTGAGAAACCAAAATGCTGAGAAACCAAAAGTTGTCCTGTACCTAAGTACAGGACAAACTAAATTCAGGGCAAATTCAATAATGGCAGGCTAATGCATTTCCTTCTTAGAGTCCTTCTGACTAAATTAAGATTCAAGAGTGATGCAAAGGGAGGAAGGTAAGGCTGGAAGCTGGACAAAAATTCAAATAATACTTCTGGAAGATGTTGGCTTGTGTACTGGTAGGAAGCCAGATAAGAATTCCAAAAGTGCTGCAAACAAGAAAAATAGTAGGCTAGGAAGAGATGCAGGAGGACACAAAGTCATCAAAGCAGAGAATAGAAAAACAGGATAATGAGGGGGTGCTTTGGTGTTAATCAGAAGTGTCCAAATAAGCACACTTTTTAAAGATGGTCTGCATCTTGGGCAGTCTGTTGCAGTGAAAGAGGAAGAGGTAGACATGGATCAGAGCAAATGCCACCTCTGAGTCCCTGATCCAAGGCTACTTCACCTCCCCAGGGTGAAATCAGAATATTTCCACTCTTTGGGCAAGGTGGCTGTTCAGTGTCTTCTGTGACTAACTCACCCAAGCCTGACACCACTCTGCATCCATGAGCTTTTCCTCCAGAAGCTCTGAGCAGAGTCCAGACACGGAAAGCCATTGCACCCTTTCCAAAGCATTGCTTAACCTCACCAGTAGGAACACAGCTTCATAAGGGGGAAAACTCCTTCCCAGCTTTGCACTCACACTAGCCCTACTCAAGGCTTAGGCAAATGTTACTTAGTCCAGATACTCCCTCAGCTTAAACTAGCTTGATTATGATTTCTGTTTCACAAAAATTTCTTTTTCTCATATTCCACAGCCTGGTATTCTTCCTTAAAGGCACATCCTAAATGAAGCTTTTTAGTAAGTAAAACATAAAAGCAAATGCCACCTGCATTCCTTATTCAGCAAATCGATCACCTAGTCTGCTACCCAAACTTGTTGTTTCCTTTGCTATGAATTGTAAGCTCTCACTGGAATTAGCCCTTATAATATTGTAAGCAATGCAATAACACTCCAAAAAGCAGATGGAAGATATAATATTCATAAAAGATATTACAGGCATTCCCACATCCCTCACAGAGGGAATCAAAGAAGGAGTTGAAGGAGAGGGGAACAAAACAGCATGAGTAAACAACACATCCTTAGATCATGGGAACGGCAGGGAGGATATAAAAAGGTAGCAGATGAATGTTTATTCTCCCCTCTGACAGCAGTGTGCAGCCACACTAAGGCATTTCTTCCTTGCTTTCTGGCCAAGGATCCACACCTCCCTGCACAGCAGAGGATGGCAGCAGCATGGGTGTAGTGAGGAGATGCTGCCATTTCTCAAAAGGCAGGGTTAGCCTTCGCATTAACTAAGGCATCAGGCTCCACTGCCATCCTCCATCCTTATTACTAGCCTCGGATTTTATGCTGTATTTCATGCCATTTCAGAATCCTGTATGAATAAATATGAATGTCAAGACCTATGTGCATCTCTTATGCACACAAGGCAGTACAGTACACCACGTACTCACAGAATCTTATTAAATTTCTCTGCGACCCATAATCCTGGGAACCTTACTCTGTAAACACAGGCAGCAGTTGTGCTTTGCTTCTTCCTTCCATCCTTCTCAATCTCCCCTCAATATTCTCCTCTCAGTCAGTACCTGAGAACTGAGCAGAAACTAAGCAGCCACGTAAGTATGTGGATAGGGTACCAGAAGACATGTATTAGGCAAGGGAGAAAAACTTGATCAGAGAGCAAAACAAGTGCATTGATCATTTACCAATTACTTAAAGGTATCTGAGTATTTAAAACAAAGATGATAAAAACAGTATAAGACACGAAAGAGGTTTGAGGTTTTATGTTTTTAGGGATTGATTTTTTTTCTGCAATAGTCCTATTATTTTATGAGTGAGAATAAAATTGAAGGGGAAAATATTACATTTTATTAATTATCTTACACAGTTGGCCTGTGATAGCAATTTGGAACAATTATGCCATTGAATAACTCTTAGCTGTAGTAGAGCACAGTACAAGAGCAATCTTCCCAATAACATGGGTGAAACAGGGTACAATAGCAGAGAACTGGGAGTCTGAAAGGAAAACGTTGCTGCTGACAAGTTTTGCAACAGCTGATCACACCTTGCTCATTTATAATTGATCTTTACATAGCATAGGAAAGACTGGCCCATAAATCCCACTTGAGGAAAAGACAATGTGCTAGCTGCCCCAGCAGAAATGCACAGTCAGGAAGAATCAAATTTTGAGTTCTTCGGTAAGGAGTGAGAAGACCTTCAGAGTTACAGCATCTTGCCTTGGCTGACAGATGCTGAATAAATAGAGAAAACAAATCATCAGGCTAAGCCTGTTTTATCACCGTCTCAAACCTGATACATGACAGGGACTTAGGCCTAGCTTAGCCAGGCATTCAGGTACATGTTTAAACTTAAAGACAGGCATTGTCCCCATAGCATGAGTGACACTATCAGACTTGGAGTAAGGTATATGATTCAGTGTTACAGAGAATGGGGAAAGTAACCTCAGCCTATCTCTCCAGGGAGGACACGCTTGAATTCCCTGCATGAATTAGAGCAGCCACTCGCAGCTATTTGCTGAACGTGAACTTTGCTCTTTTAATGGAAACAGTAACAATTGAGACGGCAACAGCTCAGAATCAGCCCCTTGGATCCTGCAGCTAGGGCTGATCATTCTAATCATTATTGATTAATAATGAAAATGGTGCGTTTGCACCCAAGAGGCACTTGAGGGAAGGAAAATAAACAATAAAATAAAATAAAATAAAATAAAATAAAATAAAATAAAATAAAATAAAATAAAATAAAATAAAATAAAATAAAACAATAAAATGCTGCTTTTATTCTGCAGGATGTTTGATCCACTGGCCCCACAACATATGACTCCTACAGCACATGGTTGCAGGATAAGGAAAATCAAACACATTCTTTTTATTAGGTAGCAGTAATGACCTTTTATTTTTGATTATTTGTGCATTAACAGCATGGAATGGAGATGTGCTACGTAGGGAAGTTATTATTTGCTAATTTGCAGCTTTTAAAATACACAGCACACTATCTATTATGTATCATGCATTACAATTACAACAACAGTTTAATTAATCACCAGCACCCTGTTTTGTATCAGTCTGCTGCTGAATTCTGGGTAATGGCGTTGTTTACCATTTAGCAAGTAGCAACATTTCACTCTGTTTCACTACATTAAACTGCTCAAATAAAGCAAACGGATATTGGAAAGAGTTGGCCATCTGCCTTTATTTTCTTTTACTTTTGTTAAGGAAAGGGAAAAAAAAAAATAAACCCCACCACTGCCTCTGAAAGGAGAAAGAACACAGCCATGAAACTGATAGCGACAAAAACCACCCATTTTTATCAGGTCAAAATCTCATCTAAATGCAGTTCTGATGAATGGTAAAAAGCTTGCTTTGTGGATTTGGAGTGGGTCTCAAGACCAGCAATGAAGTCTAATGATTATTTAATGGTGCCGCACTTGGAGCAGGATTATGTGAGGCTCTCTCTCCCGTTAAGAGTTTGATGAATAGGTTTTGTGACAGCCATTTAGGAATAAACAAGAATTCATCAGTCTGCATAAGAAGAAGCCAGTTTATAGATTAAGTTTCTTGAGGTAATTCATGAGGTCAGTCCCATTTAGATGTAGACTATTAGGGCTCAGCTTTTGAGAGTGGCCATACAAGGGAGTTACTCCAAATGGACCCCTCTGATACAAAGCCCCCTTTCAGAGGGAAGCCTGAAATTTTTATGACCCTGCTGCTAGGAAGCACATCAACTTGTCACTGTGAAGATCTGCTGGGGCAAGACCTCATCACTCTATTAAAGAGCTCTGTGACCCTATTGATTTGAAGTATTTAAAGCAGGGGTGAAGTTCAAAGCAATTTCTTTTCTATACTATTACTCAGCCTCTCTGTGTCTTGGCTCTAAAACATCTGCTGTCAGTTCCTCTCTGGTGTCTGACTCTGGAATCTGTCACTGGAGAACAGAGTAGTTTTATTTAGAATAAATTGGATTCCTTCTCAGTTTTCAGCATTTTGTATTGTGATCAATGGTTTACACTCCTTCATGTGCCAGGAGACTTAACTGCCACTGTGTCCCTTTATGTCTCTTTGGAGCAGGGCTCCGCCGGAGCTTGCTCCTGAGGCTCCCTAATCGAATCTCCTCAGTCCGCCAGGTAAGCGGCCACCGGCTTCTCTAATTGGCCAATCAATAAAAATAATAAACTTTCACTTTCAAAAGAGAAAAGCAGAAGGGAGAAAAAAATGCCAGAATGTCACTCCGGAACCTAAACCCTAGCAGGATCTTTTATGTGTATTTGCTCAGAGGGGGAAAAAAGACACCGAGTAAACAACTCCATTATTTTTAAATGTCAGCGAGTAAACCTTGTAGCTGGTTTTCAGAGGTGTTTTTATCCAAACAATCCAGGCTCCTCTGCTTTTCTGCAGAAGCTGCAGGAACCAGGGCATCTTCTCAATGCTTAATAATGCATCAGGTTGGTGTATTTATTACGGACGTGTTTTTTGACACCAGGAAAGTTATTAAGGAGCACAAGATTAATAATCAGCTCAGTGATGTCAGGCTAAACAGTTAAGATAAAAGGATGAGAAATGGGATGGAAATGGTAATGAAATGGTTACAAAAATATTAAAGATAATGATGCATAGCAACAGAAAGAAATTAGGGTTTTCATATGGAAGATAATTACAGACAGGATTACATAGAGCAAACCTATCAGTTATCTTCACCCAGGGAGCCAACTTGTGATGCTGTGAAAAATGCACCTTCTCTTAGGGGCTGCTTTGTCAAATTGCTATCATGCTCCTACCTTACCCGTCCTATTAAGACATGTTTTGTCACACATTCTAACTAATTGCCTAATGTAACTAAGACAAAGGGGCTGGATTTTAACAGACGGAAACATGTCCATTTATTTCAGCCAGTTTGTACTAATTCATGCTGCCTATGACTTTGTCCCATAATATATGCAGTTGTCTTTTTATTAATGCTATTTTTTTGCACAAAGCTACTTCAAAAATTAAATGGGCTTCTAGGGGAATGAGTTATGTTTATTGCGAGAAGGCGATTGCACAGTTGATCCAGTGGTATCTTTAAGAATCTGGACGGCAGAAGACAGATGTACTTTTTGCTTGTCAATCAAAATGCATGTCCTTTGCAGCTTTGTATTTTCTCTATCCATCAAGGAAATGGTGTTACTGCTGTTTGAGGTCAACAGTAAATACCCTGGCAGAATCCCTGCCTGCGAATTTTCAATAAAGAAGGCACCAAAGATTAGGGAGGCAGATAATAGTTTGTATTCTGTTCCTCTGAGAAAAGGGGTGATAAACAAAATTCTAAGCCATTTCTTCTATCTTTCATTTTAAAAAATGGAGCTGGTAGGAGTCACTGGAAACAGAACACCATTACAAGCTGATATCATCTTGAGTTCATGCTGCTGAATATGTTGGCATTTACGGCACAGTCTCCCAGGGCGCATTTCAAAATGAAACTGAAACTTGATGGACCAACTGTACTCCATTAAAAAAATATTTTAAAGGCCCCCGTTTTCCCCCCAGCCTAAAGGAAGGAGTTGCTATTGCTAGCAATTTGCTATTTTTTTTCCATATAAATCCTCATGTTGAAGGTCGGTCCAAAGGCAACAAATAAGAGCATTTTTTTCTCATCTTTTATTTTAGATTATGAATGATGCAAGAATTTATAGAGCGTGCAAATTTATTACCGTGTTAATAGGGCCCCCTGTTTATATCCGGCAACATATGTTATATCCAGAATCACTAGGAAGCAGCAGTGTTTTTAGGGATGGAGGGGGAGGCAATTAAAGAATTAGGCCTAATTACCGTGAAAAATCTCTGGAAGAAACATAGAGAAATCTTTGGCAGAATAAACACAAAGAAAATGCAGGAAAATATTCTCTAACATACCCATTGTTTTAAATCACATTTCTAATCCATGTTTGCATTAACAAAAACCACAAACAAAACAAAAAATTTCAGCTCTAGAGTTACCTTTATTTAATTAAATGCAAAGAAATAGAGAGTTTTTCCTGTGTAGAAATAGCATGTGTCTTAAGAGTCTGCATAGGTGTCTTAACAACTGAGTGTATAGGGAACCAAACGCTCACTATAAGGCAACACACATCTCTCTTAATTCAGGCTCCGGTTCTAGCAGACAGGCAGAACCACTTTTCCTGTCACTGGTAAAGGACTAAAGGAAGAGGAGCAGGCAGGGCTCTACAAAAGGTGTCCGTGTTTCACCCCATGAGTTATTCAAAGTCACTCTTAAGGGTCCCAGGCTGCATGACAGCACATCAAGAGAGCCGGTAGAAAATGTCTCATTTAAAGGAATCCTGGCAGAAAAGTTGCAAAATAAACATTTTTAGGAAGTGAACAAGAAAGTCAAAGTCTGGCAGTAAATCTTCTGGTAAGAGAAAATTTAAAAAAAAAAAGAGAGAGAGAGATACATATCTATCCCCCTCCTTTAATTTTCTATTGTTCTGTATGACTGTCCTGTCCTTTAAGGAGGGAAAAGCCTTAAGTGCTATGAGAAGATGCGGAGGCAGAATATGGAGGATAAGCGCCAGGTTGCCAAGTTGCTGGTTATGTGAGGTATCACAGTAAAACTTCGTAATCAAAGTACTAGAAATTCCACTTTCCTACCCTAGGTGTGTTTTTTTTTTTTTTTTTTTTTTTTTTTTGTTTTTTTTTGTTTTTTGTTTAATGTGGAAACATTATGACCAGCTCAACAATTTTCTCTTCCTATTATAAAATGGAAATAAGATTCAGGAAGTAGAGCAGCTTTCACTGTGGAATCAGTCACAAATATTGCTCTTTTAGCATTGATCGTTATAACCAGAAACAGGCCACTGGAATGGGCTTTTTTAAAGGGAGAAATGTGGCGGGATAACAGACATAAGGTTTGCTAAAAGGACTCTGCATTCAATAACTCATTAAATATAGAAATCACTGTCTGAATTTAGCTTTGGTAAAGCTACATATGATAGAGGAGTTCTAGCAGGGGAGTATTTGTCCATGGGTCCCTGTTATTCAACCAGCAGATTTTGGAGCCACCTCTGTGGGCAAATAACTATCCTGTGCATCACTCTGCACCTCTCTGCAACAGGACAGCTCATGCCAGAAGGAGTTCCTAGGCTCAGGATCTTAAGGTGTTTTATATGCTAACTATTGATCTCCTCTACCTCTGTGTTGCCTCATACATCTTTGTTTTTAATCATTCTTCCGCTACAGGTGGGTTATCATTTTTCCAATGCCTGTGTATTATGAGATTTGCCACCAACAGAGATAATATCTCCCCATTCTAGGTTGTTTAGTGTGAGTCGTTCCTATCCTGAAGTATTATTAATCATGTTGTCATCACTTAAATAATAATCAGCAACAATTATTTCTATTTTCACAAAACCACTAAAACAATAAAAAGCAAAGTTGATATTAATTATTAATAAGTATGAAGGGAACATGTGCTTTGTTGAGATGATAGATTTTTTAATTTTCATCTGTATTACAGTGTCATCTAGAGGTACTGTATAAGATGAGGGTGCCACTGTGTTAGGTGCTGCAGGAAGTCCAGCTTAAACGACCCTGAGACATAAAGCAGTGGGCCAAATAACCACGACAGGCAGAGCCAGGGCTAGAAATCAGAGTTCTGACTCAGTCGGGTTCCCTAGAGCGATGCTCCAGTGCTACTTCCCACGAGGGCTGGTACAGAGCACCCCAGTGCATCCCTCCTGCTGCTCTATCTCAGCAGGACGGAGGAGGAGAGTATCGCCTGGCTTCCTCTGCCAAGGGCAGCTGCATTTGGCAGAGGGGCTGCAGTCTGCAGATACTGCATTTCTGCCCGGCTTCTTGGAGCAGCAGCATTGCCCTGACGTTACCTGCAGCAGGAAGCCCAGGAGCTGTGCATTCAGCCCAGCACCAGTGCACAGTGCAGCCTGCCCAGCCCAAGGAGTAGGGGATGAATAAAGCAGCAGGGAGAGGGGAACTGAGCATGCCGGGGTGATGCAGGATTTGGGAGGCAAGGGGTGCAAATTTCTCAATTTTGTGGGGTTCAAGTGCAGCTGGATGCCTTACAAGGGTCTGCTCATAAAGCAATCCAAAAGAAAAGGAACAGGGAATGCAGCCCGTGAGGCTGCTCCCGTGCAGTGCAGAGGGAAGGGAGAGTGGAGGCCGAAGAGCCTCTTCAGCGGGCGGGCAGCAGAGCCTGGGAGCAGGGGTGGGTTTTCAGCTTGTCCATGTCTGCCCTAAGCAGTGCAGGCGCCAGGCTCTGCTGCCGGCTCAGGGAGGGAGGAGGCAGGGGATGCAGCCAGCTCCCCCACAGCGCGGGGGTTGAGGTGTCCCTGGGTACTCTCAGCCTTCGGGGCTCATCCAAAAACTGGTACTATGGTCGCTATTGAGCTGTTTGATGCTGGAAACTCTGGAATGAGACAGAAAATGAGCGGCAGGGTCACCTGGTTAGAAGTCTGTCTTCCTCCCCTGTGGTGGATAATAGTGACTATCCCAGATCTGACACCTGCTCCGGGGTTTGAAAGCACTGGTGCCTTCGTGAGAGCAGAGCAAGCTTGAGCAGGCACTTGTTCTCCTGCACCGATCTCACTACAGAAATGCCACGAGTCTTGTGTGGACTCACGAGGAGTGGGTACACCGTGGCCAACAACAGGTTAATGGGCCAGTCTGGGTTGTCCAGCCACAGAAGTCCCAGGCCAGTCTGCAGTAGGGTGTTTCGCACTTTAAATCTGCCATTTCCAAACAGAAGAAAGAAGAGGCACAACCCTTCCTCTGCTGTTGGAAGGAGATACAGGGATGCATCAGTCCTTAAGGAAGGGGCTGGAAAACTCCTGGCATGTGAGTAGATGCATCATATGCAATCAGAGGGCATTTCTGTGGGCAATAGAGTCATAGCCAGTCTGAGGAGCAGGGCAGACAGAGAACTTTTGAGATAGCTCAGAATAACATTTACAAAGAAGGTAGGAGAATTCCCCTGAATTGGATAATTTGTAAAAGTCCTACCTGACTACCTCACTTTTTTTCTCTCAATGATATCTGCATAAGAAGGGAGAAATTAAGGGAAAATAAAGACTTTTTCTATTCCAGACAGTATAGCAATATGTTCTAAATTGCTGGTATAGTAATACAATAAATTCTGTCATCTAGAAGTGGAATCCCATATTATGGGTTATGCAGCAAAATCTCAAGAAACACAACCCTAATATAAAACCTAAAATAATTCACTGCTTGGCATGACAGAATGTAGTGCATCACCTTTCCTGAAGTATCATGTTTGCCACTATTTGTTTGCACCATGCATTATCACTACATATGGCTGTGCTTCACATACCTAGTAGATAATAAATAGATTAAATCACAGATAACAATCACAGATTTTTGTGGAAAAAGTTATTGTTTTAGGGAAAATGTAAAGTGGCAAAAGTACTTTTTCTCTGATGGAACTTTGTTTTCCTGCAAGAAGAGGGAAAGGACACCTCCTGAGCTGTTATACCTGCAAACAGCCACCTTTCTACCCTATATTTAAGACTCTGCAATATGCTTTAAATTTTTCATTTTAGTTGAGAATAAATATCACACTTTTATTGATAACATGGCAAGTATGAATTTACTGGCTTGAGCTGCATATTTTTTCTACCATTATTCCTGTATTCCTTCAGCTCTTCTGCCTCCTCAGCTAGATGTACTTGCTCCATCCCTATTCCTGCATCTTGACTCCCACGCCTAGCGTCTTGCTAGCACGTCCCTCAAGCAGCTGCCACTGATCCCTCCACATTGCATTGCATTTATTTCTTCTGGGAGAAATCTTGCAAGACAGCCTGACTTGCCTTCCCCTGTCTCCTGCTTCATTTCCTTTCACAGTACAATCAGACTGTGCACAGTACAGTCTAACAGAGTGTACACAGTACATTCTTACCTGTAGTTCTCCTCCAAGGTCTTCTGCATGCTGATATAATAACTTCCCCTCACCTGTTTTCCCTGACACCTCTTCCCATTCGATCCCTCATTTTCCTATAAAAATACAATCTTTCCATCCTCTGTCTCTTTCATCTCTCCTTTTTTTTGTGCTTAGATGATAATTATATTTTCATCTCCTAAACTAAAAAAATCCATTTGCTTCTTCCACCACTGCTTCTACTTTTCATCTGTAAACTACTTGATGCACAGTGTGCCCCCACTGTCCAGAGTCCGCTCTTCCATTTCCATGCTCATCTCTCTTCATTGGCTTATCCCACTTGCTCTTGGTAAAGTGCTCCCACTGAAAATCTTGAACAACCTTTTTCCAAACTACTCTCATCCTTTTTGTTAGACACTTTTGTGAACAGACTTTTGAAGGAAAATGCAGTCTTTCTTCATAACTACAAGAAACCATGTGACTTCTGTTAGAGCAGCAGGGGTCTGGATAGGAAAGACCTGCCTGCAGAGATGGTGAAGACTTTCCCATGCTTGGCCTTAATGCCCAAGAAATCTTTTCTTTTTTCCTTTGACTTCTTCAGCTCTATTTATGCAGTATCTTCTTTAGAAGAACTATGCTACTTTTCTTCCAGGTTTCACAGTAGCGCAGACCTATGCACATGCTTTTCCTTCTCCTTTTTCCTCTAAACTCACTTCTGTTTCTGTGCCTTTCTATTCAGAGCTCTAGCCATCTGTCCAAATTACAGCCCTTAGCTGTTTCTATGATACCTCCCTGTGAGGAGTCACGATCAGTAAAGTTAAAACATAGGTTTTCATCACTCCTGTCCCAAGTCCTCCACACAGCCTTCTTCCTCCACCCTATCAGTCACGCATAATCTTATTATCGTTATCATGTTTGGCTTGGCTTTTCTCTAGACTTCCACATCTCGTCAATGCTTAAGCCCTACAGAGTCTTTCTGCAGAATATTCCTCAGAGAGAGCTTTAGCTATCCAGACAAATTTCTAAAAAGGTTGCCAAGATCATGATATAGCTGTTTTTCCATTGGTCTTCGGAAATGCAGTGTTATAGCCACTCAAGATGCTGCTACAAGTCTATCTTCTCAATCCACTGCCCAGACTTTATTACCCTCGGCTGCCCTCCTTCTCATTAGCCTGCCCTTATACTTAGGATATCCCAACAGTGTACCCACTGGGTGGATATATTATTCTACTTCAAAATCTCACCTTGTAACACTTTTTTTTTTTTCAAAAAATCCTCACAACAGTAGGTCTTTGGATATAGATTCACAAGTTGTGACCTTAATCACCACTTTTGGCACATTCATCCAAAATGCAGGTCCTTAAAAAATCTTCCCATAACCCTAAAAGATCAGTGACTCCTTGTAATTGTAGTTCATTCCGTAAAGCAGTTCCCTACATACGTAAATTGCCACGACTGGGCATAGCAGGCTGTCTGCATTATGGCACAACTGGGGAGACAGGGGTTGTCTCATGCCAGAGTCCAATGAGATGCTCCCACATGTCAGATCTGCAAAGCCTGAAGCACTGTGACCATCGCGAAGACAGATTAGAAGGAGGAGTCAATAGCAATTTCCTTTCTTAAAACCACAGAGCACAGTCAATGAACTTGGGATACAGAAGACTCAGGTTCAAAGCTGCACTTCACATAAGATAATCTAAATTAACCTCTTTTTTTTTTTCTCTAAGAATGCAAATATTGTCATTCCAGCACCTGAAAAATATTTAGTAAGGTCATGAAGGTAATTTCAACAGAAAAAAAAAAAAAAAAGAGAGAAAGAGAGAGAACAAACCAAACCAAAAAAACTAAGAGAAAAGAAACCCATAAAACCAAATGTCTTAACAACTCTGGAACTATCTGATTCTTGAAGTCCAGAAAAGGGGTATGAATATAGACCCTGAGAATACAGGTGAGACTGCGTGTAGTTGGTGACTTCCAAACTAAGCTGTTCACTTCATCTGCAAAAATATAAAATTAATCTGTGAAACCATCCTTTGCAGTGCTTTTGTTAAAAAAAAAAAAAAAAGCTATACTCCAAATATTAAAGGCACATAGTAGCCCTTAATTAATCTTTGAGAGTAGGTTCATCACAAAATGTTCAGAAAACAGTGAGGTAGGTAAGAATGGGACATTATTTCTCCATTCACATTGTATAAAGAAAGGACTGAGCTACTTCTGCTAAGGTAGTGAAGGTCTCTGGTGCTCTGAGCAGAGAGATGCTCCCCTTGGGCCTGAGTGAAGCAGTTAAGTCTCCTTGAGAGGTGCAGTTCATCCCGTCTTTGTCTCTACAGGAGTTTTGGCAAGTGTGCTTGGTCATTTTTGACATTTGTGACCATTACTAGGCACCTAGGTCTTGGCCTTTGCTATGCAGAGAGCCTCAGCAGCAGGGACTCTGAAATGAAGGCGTCACAGCGTCAATCCTCAGTTTCTCCTGTGCGTCTGGCCCTCAGGAAAACTGGAGCGTGCTGCAGGTTTGCACAGAAAGGCAAGGACAGCATATGCAGCTTGCAGAAAGGAGATGCCTTTGATCCCACATTAGTGTTCTACTGGCAATAATAATGAAGCACAGAGCTAATAATCTTACTAAGGAGCAAGGCAATAACCATAGGGGTAGCAATATCATTACTGGCCTCATTCACTCCTCCCTCTGCACTTCTTGCTCCCAAAGCACCTTCTGCTCTAATTGGGTGCCATACGCAGCCAAAAAAGGCTTTCTGGTGGACCCACAACTGATCTTGCAATTTCATTATCAGGGTAGACACAATTCATTGTGTCCCATTTCTGTTTATGTGCGTCTCATGTTCTACTGTCTGTAAACAACCAAGGAGGTGCTGGGATGTTCTGCTAGCAGGATAGCTGGGGACCAGTGCAAGCTCATTCCTGGTTTGGAGCCAATTCTGGAGTATTCAAGAGTGAGCATTCATTCTTTGTGTCTGATCTGCTCTGGCTGAACAGGGAGTTGCATGGAGGGTTTCTATTCCCTGGCTGAATGAGCTTAGTCTTAGTGCAGGCTTTAGGGCAATCCCTGGCCATGCATTAATTCAGAAGTCATGTGCATGTTCTAATTCTCACTCAAAGTGCGTATCTCTTGTAGGCAAGAATTCCTTTCAATAAAATCATAGTCAAGGGCATCTGTAGAAAAAATAAATATGAAAGGACTATAGTGAAATTATTTTTACAAAACTTTGATAAATTCTTTATTAATACTTTCTGTCGTGAAAGATGGTTTAATCAGATTCCTGACATCATCACTAGTGTTACCTGCCAGAGATATGGAGAAGCATGAAAAGCAGAGGCAGAGACACCCACAGAAGCAGCACTGGTGACAGCAGCTAGAAAGCTTTAATTTTATCATGAACCTTATTTTTAGATTGGCTTTTTCATAGGGAGAAAGTGCATCCTATAAAGGTTGTGGACTCATGTAAATATCTGCAATGCTTACCCAAAATCCATTCCTCTAAGAGATCTGAATAAAGGCAGAATGTTAAATATTGATCTTAAATATATTTATGCTCCTTACATAATGCTAATACTAAATTTTGTCAGTGATAAAATGTAATTGTAAACTTTCATTACTATAATTCTTTTAACCTCTCTTTCTCTCTCTGCATGCTGTTTTTTTTCTGAAGATCTTTGTGCCTACTTTGGTGTTTTAACCTGGACTGGGAATGTACTTTTGAAGTGAGTCTCCCCATCAGCCTCATTTACCACACCTGGTTTGCATTGCAGTGCTGTCTTGGATGACATGAACTGGCTTATTTGCACATTAAGCTGGGAGGTGAGCTCTGGAAGAGCATCTAATATCACTAAGAGGCTTTCCGTCCACACAACCAGAATAGAGCTATTCTAGGAGAAAACACCTGAAAGACGTAAAGTGCAGACACAGTGCCAGCATCCGCATTTTTCACTCTACAAGCCCCCTTCCTTTGGGCCACACTGCACGTCAGCATAGATGAGGCCTGGAGGGAAAAGCTAGGTTGAAGCATGGAAGAGATATGCTCTGTTTAAATTAATGGGTATCTGATAGCTTTGAATATTGTTGATCAGGCACCATGAAGTGCTTGAAAAGGACCAGCACTCAGAGGAAACAGATGTGCTCTGCAGGAGAAGCACCCGCTGCCCAGGACATGCAAGTTAACTCCCCTTGGGCAGCCAGACATTGGCAGGTTTGGTCAACACTTCCAAAATATTTTACAGGTATGCATTCATGTTTCTCACTAGTTGTTTTATATGCTCAGCTTTCTGTCCTGGGAAGTCTGAGTTTATTAGACATCCATTATAATTGACACATTGTTGCAATAGGGGTGAATAGATGCATTAGACAGATGATCTTAATTGGCTTTCATCCAAAAGAATTAAAATAAAAAGACAGCTGAATTTCATTCACATTTTCAATTAGTAAAACTTCCTTTCATTATTATAATGCCTGCTGAAACAGCAGCCACATCAGGGTGACAAATCCCGTTATCATGCTTTCTGCAATTGTCTTCCAAAAAGGCGTCTATTGAAAGCATTGTCTGAGCCTGTGTATAATGCTGACAATCAAGCTCCGCTCAGAAAGCTGGGGGAGGGAGGCTGACTGTGATCCATACAGAAACGCATTTCTTTCCCTTGCTGCTGGTTCTTCAGGGCTGCGCTCTTGTGTTGGGGCAACGTGCTCTGACAGACTCTGCGTACTAACAAGATCAATCACCGAGCATTAGTGGAATTCTCATGCTTTCCACCTATTTTTCTTTGCTTTCTTTATGGAGCGTCATCCTCTGCAGGTGTTATTTGTTTGTCAGACTGTTACATAGTAAATGTGGAAATAATTTTTTTTAGGGAGTAGATAACAGCTGAACTCATACAGCAGACAATGGTTTCACACTAAAGTACTAATCAAAAAGAATGTGAAAATAATTCTTTAGGCACTAGGGGAAGAAATAAATGGCTTCTTGAGGATGGGGAACAAACAAAGGTACATTAGGGCTTTTTTACGCCCCTTTTTTGAGCAGCTAGTCATACCAATACAGTTGTAATGGCATCCCAAATTCTTAGTTTAGCCACCATACCTAAGTTAACCAGACAAAACAATGTTATTTATTTGTTCCATATGTGACAGTAAGAGAAACATGTGCGAAACCAGGAAAATGGGCTCATTTGGGACTTGTGTTATCCAGTTGCCTTTCACTGAATTACATGCCAAGAGCCAAACGTATTGCCTGAGGGCCATTTTCCTTTTATTTATTTAACTATTTACTTCTTGAATTGCTCCAAGTTGTATAATTTCCTACATCATCTAAGTTTTGACAGTCATGATCTCTTATAT
Source organism: Nothocercus julius (assembly GCA_013398735.1). Classification (NCBI taxonomy): domain Eukaryota; kingdom Metazoa; phylum Chordata; class Aves; order Tinamiformes; family Tinamidae; genus Nothocercus; species Nothocercus julius. The sequence goes on along the minus strand of VZSV01000007.1, from coordinate 9,507,494 downwards.
CATCCCATCTGAAGCTACTCGTGGACCACAACCCTCATGTTGGGGGATGATGTTTCACTTTTCCAAGTGCAGAAGAGGGGATCCATTAATGTCAGACATCCTAAGAAGGTACAGTTGGCTGTTGCCATAAATTAAGTTCATACGCTGAACACTTGGCGCTCTGATGCCACAGAATTTCTGCAAATTCTAGGTCTAGCATGGATGAACGGCATTAGTATCTCTACCAAAGTCTAAGTCATCTTTACACAAGGATATCAAATATTTAATCCACGTTAAATCTTTCTCATTTGTGGATTACTCAGGATTTTGTGTGCTCTGCAATTTTGCCCATGTAAAGTCAAATAGTGAGAATTTCATAGGTAATATCTATGTTTTCAGTGTGCCCAACTTACACTAGTTTCATTTACATCATGAGGAAAATCTGATGGATCTCGATGGAGCTTTATGGTCATCCGGACATGCAGAGAAAATGATAAGTACCCATCTGAAGGTTTGGTCGTAAATGATATCCTTCTATACTAAAAACATCCCCTACCCAGGCTTCAAAAGTCTGGTGATCTCATCATTATTTTACTTTGTCATTTATATTTTCATCTCAGTGTAAAAGTGCTGTTTTGAAAGCACAGGCAGAGACACATCCCTGGAGGAAGAAAGGCTGTGAGGCAGCACAAAAATACCTGCAATCAGGAGACCTCTTTTCAACTAGTTGCTTCCTCTGCAGCCCTGCAGTTCCCAATGCTAATATATACACATTGCCTCAATTATTATCATTCCATGCATTCTCATTGAAATAGTTCCCAGAGCATCTGTGAGACTTTTCCTCCCACTTTCCATTCTCCTTCAGAACACCTTCTCTGAAGACTGAACTGCGAGCAAAGTTGGAGGAATCCTAATTGCCCATCCATAGTGAAAAGACTGAAGAGAGAAAAGGATTGATAGAAAGAGCGACATCTCGCAAATGTAGCAAGAACCAGATTCACTTCAACTTACCATGAAAAAACAGCTCTATATCTATAAGCTCTTCTGTGCCCTCCCCACCAGCTCCCATCTCCTTTGGAATAAAACATCCTGAGATCTTACAGCAGGCTCTGCTGTCTCAAGTTTTGTGAAGGAGAATTTCCTTAGGAAGATTCCTTCCAGTGACATTGCTGATCAGTATATTCATTGTCATCTAATTTATACAGGTCTACTGGGACATTTCATTCATTTTTATAAAATATTGTGAGATTTTCAGTTAGAAGACACTAAGTAAGTGTAGTTATTACCTAGAGAAATGAATTCCGCACTGTTTTCAAATTAATGTTGTTCGTACTTTGCCTTTTCTCAGATTTCTCTTCTGTCTCATGTGCATATAAAAACACAATCCAGCACAACTGGGCCATACCAGCCTGGGAGAGTTCCTCACTCCTAGCCATACCAGTTTTCTTTTTCACTTTTTCATCCAGCTGGCTGTCTCTGAAGGATTAATTAAGCATTAATTTAATATCTGTCAGCATTTCCGTTAAGTAAAACCAAGGCAATCTTGCTCTTGGTCAGGCTTCTGGTAAGGAAGGAAATGTGTTTATTTTTTAATGGCACACTGGAACTCCCAAAGTTGCTGTAAAGCATCCTTTATAAAGTGTGAAATTTAAAAAATAAAAAAGAATTAACCAAAGCCTAAAACTAAAAACACTAAGGAAAAATGATGAAAAAGGGAAGAATGCAAATCATCTCTCAGCCTTCCTACTAGAGATCCATTTTATAGCTAATGCATTTAATGAGTCAACATTGACATATATTGCCTGAAAACTCACTGAATTATTGAGTATCTGTGGTATGGATTATATGGAAAAAAATAGTTTGAAATGGCTTTTTCCTCTGTGCAAATTTAATTTTATTTATGCTCAGCTACAGTTATTTTCCAAGATTGTTATTAGGTGAGTTCATCTTTCCTGTATATTTTAAAGAGCTGATGTGTTTTAGTAAAAAAACAAACATTTCACACAAGCTTTTGAAGCACTGGGGTCCAAAAACACCTGAGGAAAGCTTAACTGAAAGAAAGACAAAAGAATAAATCAACAGCAACAGCATTTCTCTAATACATATGTCTACCAATTTACCCCAAATAAAGCATCTGCCATTTACTGAGCTGTTTTGCAGATGGATAAATATTAACTTGGTTTGATTTTTGTGTGTGTGTGTGTCCTCTAAATAAGTAATAACAATCTGAATATTTTATTTTTTCCCTTGGGTAATGATAAGGCACGTTGCTGGTGAGATGAAGAGGGAGGCTGCTCCGGGCGCAGGTACAATGTAGCTTTCATTGCTGACCCGTTTATTAGATTTTCAACTTCCATGCTTAGGTGGTAGATTGGTTTGGCAGAGATTAGATAGGAGGTAGAAAGGAAAGCTGTCTCATTAGCCCTTTCCTTTATGATGCTGTAGCACTGACTTGGCCCCATTCTTTAGCACCCTGCAAATGGACAGTTTTCCAAGACGCACCGTGTCTGCAGCCCCTATGCTCCCGCTCTGCTTTGCAGAGGTTTCTCTGCAAACCTGGCCATGGATGACAGACCAGCAGGAGTCATATTAGCGATATCAGGCTTGTCAAACACAGCTTTGAGAGAGATTATTTATAGGGCTGGCTAGTAAACAAATTCACTTTGTGAAAGATTTTTTAAAATGTTGACTTCAGTCCACATCAAAATGAAAATAAGAGCTCAAACTTTTTTTTTTTTTTTTTTTTTTTTTTTCAGAAGGAAATAAAGATCCCTGGGAACAGCCAATAACTGGATTGTGAAGATATGCCCCAGGATGTGGGAATACTGGACATCAGCCTATATTTCCCCTGAGTCTGCAATGTAACTGTTTCCTGTGGAAAAAGCATGGCAATTTTGGTAGCAAAACAATTTTGCTACCAGGTTCAGTTGTTCGCCATCTAGCAACATTCTGCTTCATCCATCTAGTCCAAACAGCTTGATATTGTGTATTGCGTTCCTTTAGTACTCTCACTTGGCTAATTAAACCCCTCAGCTTTGTTTCTTCTTATTCATGTCATGCTTCTTATATGTACCAGAGTTCCTAAGCAATGAGATTTGCTGGCACAGCCAAACACGTCTTCAACGGAGGTATTTTCTGGGGCTGTATGCCCTGAGATGCAGGTGGTGGACAAGGCAGAACAACGCGGCTGCTGGGTGCAAGCCTCAGATATCATAAAATATTTGATGTGAACCCTGCTTTCATTCTCCAGAAAGATTTGGGTTCTCTGGACCATTGGCTAAATATTTGGAGCAGAAAATGCTCCAAATGTATCTGATTACTTGGTTTTCATCTTTCATACCATGCTCCTTATCTCCTGCAGTCCATCTCTGGAAAGAGATACTCATTTGCTTAGCTTCCATATGCTTAAATCAGTGGAGTTATTTTCATCTATCAAGCTAGGCCAGAATAAGGGTTTTATATTGTAAATTCCTTCTAGGAGTTTCTTTCTAAGTGTTTCAATTTTGGGAATGATTACTGATCACAGGGAAATTTCCCACTCTGGGACTCTGGCGCTGCATAGGCCTCATCCTCTGGTCATTACCACACTGCAAATAACACTCATCAGCAGTGACAACTCGGAGTTACTAATCCCAGTCTGCTCATGTGACAGCACATTCACCTGCATAAAAAGTGTCAACAGAAAGGATGCAGTCACAGCAGAAGTGGAATACTGAAAAAAAAAAAAAAAAAAAAAAAAAAAAAAAAAAAAAAAAAAAAAAAAGCTTCATTAGGAGGAATTAATTTGCATTGTCTGCCAGGGCTACTGTACACGCTTATGAGTTATGTAAATAAGTATTACCATCCCTCCTTTGCACCTAAGGAGCTCAGAATAATTTGGAGATGAGCTTGTGAGCTGCCTAGGGCTATGGGGTCATGGCAGTGCTCAGGAGGGAGTCCTGAGCACTCTGCTCCTCGAGCTCTGCGTGCTCTGAGAACTGCAGCAAGCTGTCTGCCCCCCAAACAAGCCACGAGACTTTGGCCCTGCATGGAGCTAGGATGCACAAAATGCGGTACCCTTGCTAGGGGCACAGTGACCATGTAGCAGCTACGAGAAAACAAATTAACAATGAAACAGAAGAAAATGCATATCAATTAGGTGGCTTTATTACATGTGCCCTATGTGCAAAGTCCTGTTCTCTGGAAGATTTTAAAACTTAGTGTCAAAACCTGAAACAAAATGCTCCCTTCAAAATGGGGTGGGTATAAATAGCTCTCTGCTGCCTAGGAAAGAGGGCTTGTGTCATCTCAGATTATATCATAAGGTATGCAGTCATTTCTAAAATATTTTATAACCATCACAGTTTAAGACAGATGCTTGATTTTCCAAAGTTCTCAACATAACCTTTGTTTGTTTTCCTTTAACAACTGTTCCTCTACTCAGCGTATTTCTTACTATGCATTTTCTTTCAGGAAAGAAAGAACCAAAATAATTGTAATACTTTTCAAAAAAGTAAAGGGATGGCATTTATTAGGGCAAGAGATAGGAATATTAATTTTGTGCATTCATCATGGCCCAAAAACTCAACATTTCTGGAACATAAAAATATACTTTTCAAATGTAAGTGACATCAAGGTGGCCCTTTATGCATCTACACAATAAAAGATTTGTGGTCTAGTAAAAAATGTGCTAGTTCTTCTTAGTCCAAGTCTTAGTCTCCTCAGTCCACCAGCTGGCAAGAGTGAACTTTGCCAGCCCAGCACCTCTAAAGGGAGTACAGAAACTCTTGGGGCTCACTAGGCCTTTCTACACTAGCATGGTTCCCATGCTGCCTCTTCTTAAACTTAGTGCTAAATGCCTGGGCAATTATGAGTAAGAATGCTGTTTCTTCCTTTGCCTTGCTTTTTTTTTTTTTTTTTCT
>VZSV01000007.1:9472162-9502561 GCA_013398735.1 Nothocercus julius | reverse complement strand
TTTTTTTTTTTTTTTTTCTGGATTTCTTCATCATTAGTTAATAACAATCTTTTGAATCATATTGGTTTTGATTTTGTTTAAAGAGCATGGTAATGCTCTTTTATTATCATAAGCACTCAAACTGTGTCCAATGTCTTAAAGAAATTTATACAGCGCATAATCATTTGAAATTTTCTTCTAAAATTAATACTTTAAGAGTTTTGATTAAGTCACTGCTTCTAAGATTTCTACTTAAAATACTTCACCAGGGCGCACTAGCAATCTTTGTCAGCCATAGGCGTGTGACTGATGAATCTCAACACTAGGGTCTTCAGTTTAATCCAATGCCTAGCAAATGAAGTGACCAAAGGCCTTGTAGCAGTCAAAGATGATTCTTAGTCTAGGCCCCACTGAAAATGCTTTGAAACTTACCAGTCATCAAACTCAATCCCACACGAAGTAAGTAGATTCAACAGAAATTATTCTCATCAGACTAATATACATTTTAATGGCGTAGTCTAGATTGTCCAATGCAAAACAGAAAAAAAGTCACATTGGTCTCTCTTTCTTTCTATTTTCATCAGGACAAATTTGCCAAGAGCTATGATTCTTTGATTTTACTGCAGACAATGGCGAGGGCCAACAGGTAAACCTTGATGCCTCCTGTTCCATTCCCTACAGTGGCAGACATTATTTTGGCCTCTGTTTCCCAAGCGCAATGAATGTGCTGTCAGATGTTGAGGGATATCAGAACTTGACTGAGGTCTCCTTTTTTTGCTTTTCTTTTTTTTTCACAATTATCTCAACAGCTGTTGGCATTCCTCACAAAGTGCCTGCTCTGCATTGCAGTGAAGTCAGCGGAAAGGGATATCTCATTAATGTTCCTACCATAACACTCAGCCTGCCTGGAGAAATAGGAACTGCATGTGAGAAAATTCTCAAACATATTTTTTTTGTTGTTCATCAAAGAGGTTGCCGTGAATGCAAACCAATTCCCTCAACTTACACAATGTTCACGGCTGACATGCTTTTAAAGACAAGGTTTGTGGCCAGAAGGTTGTCTGGAGAAGACCTAGGTCAGCTATGACATCTGCCTCCCTTTCTCTACCACGCATTTGCCAGTGGTGCTTCTCAGCACTTCTGTTTTGCCCTGCAGAGCACGTACCCATGTGCATGTGGATGGCAAAGGGCTGAGGGGCAGAGTTAAAACTCCGTATCTACAATCTGTGATCTCAGGAGATGCATTTGATACAACTCAAATACCTCCAAAAGCACCCAAGAACGTAGGATATAAAAACCATACAGCAGTAGTCGTAAAAGAACAGCATATGTGGTTTAACTGAATTTGTCTGGAGTCCAATTAAGCAATAAGACACGATAGGGCGTGTCATATTACTAGGCCATTAATGCAGGTCTCTGGAGCATTGTAAGGCATAAGGCCAAAGAGAAGAGCATTAATGGCCTAGTAATACATGCTTTGTCATGTCCCATTGTTTTTAGGCGACAAAATGCTTATCTTTTGCAAAGAAAGAACATGAAAACACAATTAAAAAATTTGGAAACCCAAATCAATTTTTCGCATGAGATGATACTAAGCAGAACAGGGGAGCTGCACACTCTTTGCCATAAATTCAACTGTTGGGTAATGGGATGGAGACTTTGTTGCCTGCTTGGAAGTCCTTGCTAAATTTCAGACATATCACTAAAGAACGGGTAGGGATCATTTCCTAACCTTTGAGTTCACCTAGATTTTGGATAAAATAAAATCCAGCCCATATTTTAGTTGGAAAATAAAAGCTAATTTATGATGACGATTTTTTTTTGTCAAAAATAGGTGGCAATATGCTAAACAGCATTAAAAAAAAAGAATTTCTTAAATCAGCACAAATGGATAGCATACTAACAAGGGTTTTCAAATTACTGGCCAAGAAAATCCAGACATTAACTTTCATGTATACGTTATGGTATTGGAAAAATTCTAGAGGGCTACAGGGAAGTTCATGTTAGAGCAAGAGCCAAATAATCTGATTAGTTTGACATCAAAACCCAGGCAAATTAATGGACCAGCAAATGAGGGGTTCAATCAATACAGATTTAAATGATGATAATAAATAATTATGTCAATCAATATAGTTTCAAGGAAAATACATCTTGTCAAATTCATTTAATCATGTTTTGATGAAATTACTATATATTTTGATAAAAGTGGCTGTGTTAATATATTTAGACTGAATGCACTTCAGCTCAGTATCACAAGAATATTCTGATTAAAAATTAGCACCAAACAACATCAATATTTCAAATATTAAATGGATTAAAAACTGTCTGACAGAATTCATAAACTCACTGTTAGTGGGCATTCCTCTCTCATTTAGAGGGTCTGTGGTGGGGTCTCAAAGGAAATAGTCAGTACAAAGGTGCCGTCCAATATTTTAATAAATGAATTGGGGAAAACAAGAAAAATTTTAGGCAGATAAATAAATACTTGTGAAGAAAAATAATACATATACAGAAAACTGGAACACTTGATTAAACTGAATGAAATTGAACCTCATGTGTTTTAATACAGTCAGAGATACTATAGCTTAATGAAATCTCCCTGAATTGGCTTCACTCGGTCTTCCATGAATGCACGGAAACATCTCAGGTTGACAAGCTAGGTGCCAAACTGAGACACCAAAGGGAGGCACACCGAAGGTCCAAGAGCAGTCTAGTCCACTAAATCCCCCTTACCTGAATTCTGTGATAGAAAGCTCTGTGATATAAGCTGCAGCTCCCTTTCTGCCCATTAAAGGTAGTTTCTTAAGGAGTATGGGCATTACTGAAAATATCTTCAAACAGGAGAGGGTTTCCCCATACTCACAGTACACCTTTCTACAGCCAAATGCATCTTAGGTACAAACCGACTGTACATAAATAAAACATAAAATAAATAAACAACTTTATTTTCACAACAATGTGCGTTGGTTTTAACCCATGTTATTAACCTCATTTCTTCCCCTTCCAGTCCCCTCTTCCCTTCATATTCTTCAATACAGGACTAAAACCAATGGATCATCTACAACAGGATAATCAGGTACTTATTGCTGAGGGTAAAAAGGCAAAATCAGACTAGGGCCAAGCCACTTCCTCTCCTGCAAAGCTGGTACTTCCTTTTTGCTGTGGCAGATCATCACGTGAAGGGCTCTGAGCTAGTATTGATGAAAAAGTTCTATAACCAAAGTTCAGCAAAGCCCTCCGCTAGTTCTAATCCAAACCTGTGCAAGACTTTGTTTGCAGTGGTACATAGGACAGAATCTAGAGCAGCTGAACTCATATTCTATCAGTTTCCAAACAACTAAGGACTAAATCTTTAGTTTTTTCCTAACTTTATGGGAAAGCAGGTTCATTTGAAGTCAGTCTCTAATGCCTTTATCTCTCTCTTTCATCTAAATCAACATAGATATACTTTTGACCAAAGTTAAATAATCCTGCTCTGACATCGCATACGTGTGGGGGACCAGCTGAACTGCATCCTAGGGACCAACATCCTGCAATACAAAACCAGATGAAAGCCTGGATGGTGAACATCATGTATCTTGAAAGCTAATGTCAATTGACCTTTGTCAGATAATTCTACATCAAGAACATAAGTGACTTTTCAAGGTCATTTTATCTGGTATTACTTTAGGTTTAGTAAGAGCTCAGTTTCTAGAATGAAGATATTGTTTAGATTACCAACATCTAGATATAAGGAAATAATAATAATAATAAAAAAAATCTTATAGTCCTATTCAGAGAAACAGTCTTGCAAGATGGATCTGTCTCTAATTGTAGCCTAAGTATTTCATTAAAAACTCCCTTCTCTGTTCTCAAGAAGCTTTGGTTGCCCTGGATTGCCTTTGCCTAAGAGCCAATTACCCTCTCTCCTTTTCACTGCAAGGTTTCGCTCTCTGCAGATGAAATCTGCGGAGCATAGTATGGCTGAAAAGCAAACACCATTAAGGAGGGAGAAATAATAAAAATAGTCCTATACAAATTAGAAATGCCAGCAGAAAATACTGATGTGAGCTTTGCCTTGGGAAAAGAAATAATACGTATCTGGAGAATGGAAATGTAAAAGGAAGGGTCAGTGAAAAAAAAAAAAAAAAAACTATAACAGAGTAGAGAGATTGGGGTGAATGCACACAGAAGACTAAACATAAACTGTCATAGACTACCATACTAAAAAAATTGTAATTCCTTTCCCTAAAGACTTGGACTTAATGTTGTCTCTCATCTTGCCTTCTCCTTGTTCACTATAGCTAACCCTGGTCACAAAGCTTTTCATTCTGATATTTAGGTTAATGTCTTTTCCCCTGGCAGTGGGGTTTATTTGTCCACTCATTATTTCTGCACTAAGGTGCTGATCTGCTGTGACAAGTGTATGTAGCATTTCAATAAAAACTAGCTCAACACAGCAGCAAAGCGTTACCACCAGCACTGGTTCAGCTTTCAGGGACTGGCTTTGGTGATGGTACCTGAAAAAAAACTTCGACATTAGACTTGAACATTACTTTGAGTATTTGTCCCTGATATGAGGTTTCACCTTTTCCGCTCTCTAAAGGAACAAGACAGACAGAAGAACATACGAGAAATATCAGTTTATCATCACATACTTACAGTATTAAATGGATATATATATATGTGTCTATATAGCTTCACACACACATAAAAACATAGGCAACTTTTGTTATGAGAATAACTGCCTAGACCTGTCAGGATACAGCCACAGTCACACGTGCATAAGTACTGCACTCATTATATAACTTCGGTTATGTAGTTGAAATCACTACATGAAAGTATTAAATTCAAAACTGTTTCCATGGGAATATCGGGGCTTGCACATCATTTTGAAGAAACATCTGTCCTGATTTGGGATTTCACCAATGTATCTTAGCTTTACTTGTTTAATGTTGGTTGAGATTTTACAGTCAAAAGCCCTCAGGCAAATTAAACTAGCCATGTACACCCTAAGGGAAATGTGACTTTTCTTACATGTCTGATACCAATTGATGCCAACTAGAAGGATGTCATGATATTAATGAATGCCTATAATTAAATTACTGTTAATTGAAGTTAGTCAATCAGTTCATTGGAAATCTCATACTATTTTTTGAGCCTGGCTTTCTAAAACGATTATGTTTCTAGCTGCCTTAAAAATTTCTTAGTATTTGGTTAGTTCATTTTCCAGGGATTGAGCAGAATTCTAGCCACGCTGTTCATTGATTTTTACGGCAAAATTGCAGTTCAAATCCCAAGAAGAGCTTGAAATTCTCTCTTAAAAAAATCAGCTAATCACTTAAGTCCATATACTGAGATCTACACATGATTATGCATTTGCAGGATAAGGAGTACTTGTATTAGCACACATTTTCCTCCATTTCCAGTTTTGAAGTGCTTTCTAAATGCAGATAGTGTTTTAAATACCTCCTTAGGAAATAAGATACCCATTATCTTATAATGCAGGCCCATTAAGGACAAGTAAGAGCTATGAATATATGAGCTACTTGCATAAGTTGCCATGATGCTCCATCAGCTATATCCCCTGCCTATGACATCAAAGGCCAGTCAGTGCTTAGGATAGTTAGCAGCACTGACAGTTCTCACTGTGAGCTGTGCACTTCTATGCGGTACTTAGAGGTCCTACTTTCTGGAATCAGTTGTTTTTTTAATGTTAAAACCTCTGTTTCCAGCTAAAAGAATGCTTCTACTTCACACAGTGCAGAAAAGCTGAAAATATCTACCAAGAACAACTTCAAAGTGATCAAAAGCCTGAAGTAAAATAAGGGAACTCCCTTGAAATTCAATTCATGATGTAAAAAGTACAAGACTTGCCAGTACTGCTCATCTGCCTAAAAACATGGGCTGACAATAGTTGGACTCTACTATAAAACTGCAATAGAAAGAAAACAGAAAACTACAGTAGAAAACATCAGATCAGCAACCTGAGTACAAATTCAAATAAATTTGTAGCTATATGAGTTTACTTCCCATAAGTGAAAGTGTTTGATATTGCTTGTTTTATTTGAGATAGGGAAATGTTACTTGGTTTCCTCAGCTTTTATAAATATCTTAATGAAAAGTATGGCCCTATCCTAGCACCATGTTAACACACACATCTAGGTGACAACTTAGCATATCATCCTGCTGCTAAATACGGATTTCTGAGCTAGCAATTTTCTTTTGTGTCTGGGTCACTGTGACACCACCGGAAAATAATGAATCGTAGTGCTACCAAGCTATCACTTGATGGAAAAATTTCTGAGCTTCTAACTGGAATTCAGAGAAAGGTCTGTGCAAAGAGAGTACGCAGAATTTGATAGTCTCTAATTAAGCTAAATGCGCACACCAGACTGATCCCATTCTCCAAAAGAAAAACCTTTGATCATATTTTAAACAAGCTGCATTCACTTACTCGAGGGCTACAGAGGCGTTTTATCCCAGCCACGTGGTAAGGAGGCACATTGCATCTGGTCTGCCATCAGTGCTCAGAGCCACAAATCACTTATTACGGCTGTGGATGGGTCTTGGCTAGGTGGTGCCTAGGTAGATACACGGTGGAGAGCGCAATTTTGAGCCGAATGTTAAGCTTTCAGAACAAGTGGGAAGAAGACTGGCAGAATCTCCTCTGCCAATCGCTAATGATAATTAAGATAACGATTTCTGCAATAGCTGCTGTCTTAACACTTTGTTAAGGCAATTCTCAAGTAACCTACATGAATTTAACACACAAAATAATTAATCATGCTATGGAGCAGATGCTGCACGAACAACGACAATCAAATGATTCACACTTAGCAGACCTTACATTGCAGACCTTACATTGCAGACCTTAGTTCACAGCACTTCTGAGTGTCTCAAAGAGGAAAGCAAGCGTAATGTATAAAATTTCAAACACAGCACACCTGACTCACACTGCTTAGGACAACTCAGAAATTCTAATATATTTTCATTTTGTGAGAGGCTTGCATTCCTGGGAGCTTTTATGTTTAGATATGTATTCACGCACACACCATACCCTCAGCAGTTTCATCAAATTTTGTTCCAGAAATTATTATTTTACATTTCATCTCAACAACATATTGTTAAAAAAAATAAAATAAAATAAGTTCAAATGCTGTGCACTCAAAGTCAGATTTTGAGATGGCTTAGGTGCACGTACACATGGAAAACACACAGACATTTGCCCATCTAAAGCACTCATGATTATTCATTGAGACTCATCAACTGTAAGCCAAAAGAGCAATCTCCTGATTTTTAGATATCTATATTTATAAATAGATAGATAGATATATTTAATCATACAGACTGTACGTGGATCATGTGGTAAACATATATACAAATTGTTCGTATGCCATTGAATTATGGACACTGGCTTACTACCAAGGTATGCTCATTTTATGTTTTGGCTACCTTCCAGCTACCTCAGTGACGGGCAATAAATAAATGGTTATAATAATTAGCAAAAGTTTGGGATAGCTGAGTGATTTTTACTCCATTCTTATCTTGCCTAAGACAGAGGTAGCTAGAAAGAAGCCATCAAAGTGCTTTAATAATTAGGAGGAATCATAAATAAAAGTATTTAAAAGAAAGGACAACAAGAGTGAGATGATTTGTATGGATCTTTCAGGTTGACTTACTGTGCATAGCTCCCAGGGAAGCATCAGGGCCGAATTCATCAGTAACATGAGTGATAGTATAAGTTAGATATGTGTCAGTCACAAAAAGAGTGTCAGTTGGGAGAACTGGCAACCTGCTTTAGTAGCACTTTCATGCGGTGATTTGATGATGGCTGGTTGTTCAATCTAAAGTGTAATTTATGCACTGTGGCAACCGAGGTGGAGGTTGGCAGCACAGAAAGCAGTTGACAAGAGTGCAAAAATAAAATAGGCTTTCACCTTTAGCAGAAATATCCACATCCTTTCAAAAAACGTTGGGCTATTGCGCCTGCCTTTATCAGAGCTGAAGGTAACCACTGCAAAAAAAAAAAAAGCACCCATGCCTGTTATAAGCATTTTGCTCATTTACTAAATCCCAAGGTCTTTGCCACTGACTTCTTAATTGATTTCACCTGAATCCACTTCATGGCACTTCAAGGGGGAAAAATTTAAATTTGTCACGAAAAAAAAAAAAAAAAATTAACCGAAGTGTTATTGTTCTCTCTCTTCTCCCATTTCATCGCATTTATACTACCATTGAGTGTTACTATCTATCCACCACTTGAGGCCATCTCTTGAGCATATATTAAAGATCTAAACCACACAAATGACAGCAACTCTTTTGTTCTGCAAAGCTTTTACTGTGAGAGGAATGACTGTGACACTATGTTATGCCAAACTGTTTTACACAAGAAGAAATAAATAAGCCAGATCTATCATAGATGAAGAGACACAGAACTACCATTAAATCTCACGATTAGTAATCCTTTGTAGAGTTGTCAAAATTTTTCACTAAAGATGCTTTGGGGGCAGAAAAATGAACTTTTCAAATAAATTAATCCTTTTATTAAAGATTTTTTTTTACTGATTTTTTTTTTTTGCTGGTCATGAAAAGTTCAATGAACTTTTCATTGAACACCACACCTCAAATCCTAAGATTCTCTTTTTCTTTTTTTTTGATCTCAAACCTAGTATAAACCAGAATCAAAGCAGTTTTGCTGCAGAAATATGCTGATACCTAATTCCTGATCAAACACTTCATGGCCTTATTGATCTGTATAGACCAAATCCCTAATATGATCAGACTTTCCATGATGTGCTATGGCTAGAGCCTTTCCTAGGTGGTTGTATCATGGCCCCAAATAAAAAGAAGCTGTGGTGTATCGCGTAGTCTGTTCAGAAAGTCAAGACCTTGTAACTGAAACACTGAGCTATACCCATAACACAAGAAATTAAAAAAAAAAAAAAATCCATAGCTTAACTTTTCACTGAAAAGTTTTCTTTATCCTCTCTATATTTTAACCTATCCTAATTCTTCCATTCTGACATGGATTTCCTTGTGTATTCTGTTCTGTTGACCTCATCTGTAGGCTGGAAACCCTGAGCAGATATTTGGGAGGACAGAGCAATTGTGGCAGGAGATGGGGATTTGTTTTTTTATTTTCAATTGGTGAAAAGACTTTTCTGATTTGCAACATTCATTTTAGTTGGCTGTGATGTGATAGATGAATTAATGTTTTGGTTTGTTATTATTTCAGTATTGTGGATTTAGTTTCTGGAAAAGAGCACTTAAGGCCCCTAATAAAAGCTTTCTTATGTGGTATTTAAATCCACAGTGAACAAAATATAAACATTTATGGAGTTGCTAAATTGAGCTTTAACTTAGAGAAGACGTCTTTTGCAGTGCACAAGTGTACATCAAACATTTTGCTCTCACTTCTATCCCTGTAAATTTATGTGAAGTGTGTGAGTGATAAATCTAGGTTAAGAAAGAAAAAGCCAGAGAATATGGTCAAGTAGAAAAATAAAGTGTCAAAATTGATCAAATGGGAACAATCTGAGAAGGTACACTGGTGTATTGCTCTAATCATTTTTAGCACTGCAATAACATAAGTGCTTCCTTATACAAATTCTTAAAATTAAAAACAAAATGAGCATACACATATAAAAAACATCTTTTATCCAGGGATGTCAATTTTTTTTTTTGCCTTTTTTTATGCCTTTTTTTTTTTTTTTGGTGATCTGTTTAAGGAGAACGAATCACTATCAACATCCAAGGTCAAAGTGGGCACTTATTAAGTGCCACCAAGCAACAGCCTGCAGGCCTCAGTTGCACTCACAGAGTTTGGGCAACCATGTGACAACATAAGAGCAATTCAGCATGAGCTTCCTGGACAGGAGACACTTGCAGTCTTTTTCAATGTCCAGATAAAAGACTCTACTCTTTTCATTTGGCATATTTAATATGCAAAATTCCTCCAAACCATCATTTTGAATTTTCATCTTTGACATACGTTCAGCAAATAGAAAAAATTAAAAAGTAATGAGGAGAGTTCCCAACTGCTTTGAGAAGATTCCACATATGTGCTAATTAGTGATTCTGTCTGAAAATATTCCCTGAAAGCTGTATGGGTAGTGCAGCCTGGGATAAATAATGCAAACGCCCCATGGCACTGTCACAAACACCACAATCAGTGCTGTTTGTGATTTCAGTGAGACTCTCCAAGTTCTGCACCTGAGACTAAAATATTAATGAAGTAAAACTGTAGTAAACAGACCCCCATTTCCATCCCCCCACCCACAGTCAGTGCACACACACAGTTACACACCCTGCACCCACTGGCTTTTCTGGCACAGCATCAGAAGAATTTTAGGGATATGAGGGTTGACTTGTAAATGTTTTTAACCTATTCCTTTCCCCACTCTCCACACCAAGCGTTTCTTCATCGCTGGACTAGTGCTTACATGTATCTTTGTTCTAGAAATGGAAGGATCCTTTCTCCATGTTCCTAAAAATACTTGCAGGTGCTCTACAACCTGCATTCACTCACCGGTGCTGATAAGAAATAAAGCAAGAAACCCAGGGGTTTGCATTCATTTCTCATTCTCTTACAGTTCAGATGCATGAGACTGCTGTATAGCCAGAGAGGGAGCAGAAAACTGTTGTAGAGAACAGGCAAAATCCAGACATGCCAAGAAAAAAGTGTGAAGACCTGAGGCAGGGAACGGATTAACACCCCTGGAAATCCCTGACTTGGCTCCAAGTGTCCATACTGCCTATAAATCAGCTGCCACTCCATGAGGACAAGCTGCCCACAAAGTCTGACTGCGCTGGTGCCAGGCAATGGTCAGGCATGTGTAGGAACAGCTCTCTGGGTGGATACCGTCATGTGAAGACACCAAGTACTTCTGGCACACTCTCTCCTAGAAAAATACCCAAGTCTTCAGGTCTGAGTTGTCCTTTAATAAATGGCTTCTCTTTCTTACTGCAAAACTTAAGCTCCACACTAGAAAGTTTCTGAGCTCAAGAAATAAATCTCACTGACTTCAAGTGAAAATCAAAGAAGTGCATAAGCAGTAGAGCAAGCTGCAGACTGGGCTGCCATTGACTTTTGAGGAGGTTAAGTCTTTAATCTGCTTAGATGCTTTAGAAAATATCACACAATTAAGTGCCTAAGACACTTCTGAAATAAGACCTGAGATTTCAAACTTGCAGAGAGAGTCTTGAAGAGCTCTGTGTGTTGGCTGGTCACACAAATGCATGTCTGGAGTTAAATTTTGCTCTTCTACAAATAAAGCTTCTCTGTTAACTGCACTACAGCTTTTTCAGCTACCTGTCTGGATTTTAATTCAGAACAGAATTCAACCTCTAATGACTCTTCACAAACTATTGCCCAAGGTACAAATACCTATTAACCTGTCCGCTCATATTTTAGTCTACAGTCTCATACTGGAAGTCATTCATTCCTAGATTATAGGAACTGCGCATTCTTGAAGACTCTTTTATGAAAAAACAGCCCTGCTGTTTTAGCCCGGTGTTAAAATACCTACCCACATTCTCTAGCACAATTCAGCACCAGAAACTAGACTATAAATGTCAGTAGATGAACAGCATCCAGTAAAGCCAGAGGAAGAAAATGACTCTTGCTAGTTTGATAAATGAGGGATAAATAGCACCATTAAGGGAGTCTCTAGCTGTATAGAAATCTATTCAGAAGTTGCAGATTTGAAGAAAGGTCTCAAGTGTCCCAGACTAAACCCAGAGTCACTTCTCAGACTTTGTTCTGCTGCAAGAACTGTAAGCCCTAGCAGGTGGCATGTCTCTTTGCCCATGTATACCTAAAATCCTCCACTCCTGCCTGCCCTTGGGCAATGTCTGTCCGGCCAGAACATAACGATCCCATCATGTAATCAAAGAGAAAACAACATAATCATATTTCCTCGGGTGTTACTACTTTACTCAATACCTTAAGAGATAACATTCAAGCTTATGCATGATCTTCCACCGAGGGCATTGCTGTGTCAGCAGCATCGCCTCTCTTTTAGTATGCATTTTAGGAGAACTTAAAGTTCCCCTCAAAAAGCCACAGTGTTGCCTAGACTGGCTCACCACAATGAAAAATGATTTCTTTCAGGCACGCTAATGAAGACTTTGTTCACCACACAGTTACCACTTGCCATCAGCCTTCCCCTAGACCGCCTCCGTGCCCACTTCTCTTCACTCCCTCAAGCACCTCCTGGATGCCTCTCAGCCCAGATCATGACTGCAAAATATCCCTGTTGTATCTTGAGGCTTCTTAACCTCATTTAAATTCTTCCTTCAAGCTACCTCCACCATGATGCCCTCAAATTAGTACCATCTTTTAATGAGAAGGATGCTATGCATACCCATTTTATCGTTATTGTTATTCTCCCAGCCCAGCTGCCTTCCACGGGTTAGCTCCTGCCTGTTATGCAGATTGCAAGCTCTCTGGGGTGCCGACTGCTCTCTTTTTCACGAGTCTTCACAGTGTATACCACAAAGGAGCCCTGATCTTGTTTCGGGGTCCCATAACACAGACAAATAGATAAATGAATAATTTGTTAGCCTGCATTGCAAATCTCCTTCTGCAAGAAAAACACAGCAGTTTCCCCAGGCTGTCACAGACACTTTCATGTGTCAGTGCTGTAGTTGTGTTCTGGTGATGGCAGTGGTGCATCCAATTTCCAGGCACAAGGGGGAATGTTTGCTGTGCTGATGGGAGCTCTGTGTGTTGCTTTGCCACCAGACATGCCATGAAGAAGGGCTGTGCTTTTGGAAAGGTAGCTTGCAGTGGGCTGCTATTTTTAGTGTGGGGTATACTGGGAGGTGGCCTTTGTTGGGATTTTTCTGTGTATGATCCCTTTGCTTTCATAGAATGTGATATTTGGGTTGTGTTTTGATTATATACCTCATAATCATGAGAGGAGAGGCTGTGTGACATTTGTTTGCACAGATTTATTATTAATTACGATTCTGCGCTCCAGGTTACATACACTGAAGTGAAATCACCAATTCGCGTCTGGCTGTGAAGCAGGCAATTTATATCTACATTCAAAATTCATATAAAGAATATTATATTATCAGTAGGTATGTGATCTGCCTTCCACCTGTCTAGAACACTCTCAAACATATTCAGCTACTGTTCCATTTTTTTCAGCTTGCTCCTTGGGTAATTGAATCCAACTATTAGCAACCAAGTACTGAAGTTTTTGTCCCATAAGAATTTCACTTCTTGGTACAACAAAGGTCAGTTCAGTCAGTAAGAAGCATTGATCTATACTGTCAGCACCTCGCATCACTGATTTGAAGTACTCCAGGGTCTGACCATAAATATATTTTCAAACAGGACTTAACCAATGGCATCTCCTGCCACTGCTGAAAATATAACAGCTACCACTCAGTAAACATAGCCCAAAGATGTCCTTTGCTATTGTGAGGCAAGTTAAATCTGTGTAACATATTGCAAATAATTCATACTTCATTTAAGGTTTCACTTGTGCTAAGATGACATTCTGTATACTTAACTTTATCATTTTTAATTGAAAATATAAAGCTCAAGCATCAGCAGTTTCAAAATAAAATACTGATTTTCTCTTTTGCATAATGCTTTCTAAGTGTCCCTTCTCACTTCTGACCAGCACGTAACTATTATACCAGCTGTGTTCAGAACTTAAAAATAAGAATTTCAATTTGCTTCTTTCATTAAGATATTTCAAATAAAAATAACTGCCATTTTCTTAATGTTCAAAAAAAAATGTTGTTATCCTGCACCATTTAGCTACCCAATGTAGCTAAATTTCCGAATGGAACAATAAGTAAATAAGGAATTGATTTAACTTGGCAAACGAGTGAAAAACAGGACTGCCTTCAGGAGAAAAAAAGTTGGGGAACTTTGAAAATCAAATGTAAGTGTTTTATACTGCAGCATCAAAAATTTTATTGATTCAGCTGCAACTCTGCTTGACTAACACCTGACAGTCAGGTGACAGCACCTGCCATGAGATTTGGCCCCACTCTGTGAACCCTGAAGTCCATAGTGAAATCAATAATAATTGTCCCATCAAGTCAAAATCTGTAGACCATTTTCATAACAAGGTCATAGTCATTAAATTACATTTTAAAACTAAGCTTATTTGGGATATTCAGGTCTTTGTTATTGTGTAATCTGACAGCTCTGCCCGTATTATTTTTTAAGTGTGTAGTTTGGGTGACAAAACAAATGATGGCCTCTGTTATTTGCAAAGACTATATACAGTCACTGTTTATGTAGAGGGACCTGTCAAAAGAATACTGTATTTCCAGTCTGTAAGATCAAACAAAATTTTATTTCCTTATTCCACACAGCAATTTAAATATGTGCTCCAATTTTAAGTGTTGGTCCTCCAATTTTTGATTTTTCCTTAGTTGCTAGTATTTTAACCCAGCTGCCTAATGTGGACTGATCATTGGCCTTCATATATTTTAAACTGCAGTGGACATGCAGAAATTAGACCATATATTCCACATTTCTTGATTCAATGTATACTTTACATCAAATAAATCTACACTATTTGTGGCTTTTAAAATTTTCAATTCAATTTAAAAGAATGGGAAATAGATGCCTTTGGTCACTGATTCAAAAGCTGCAAAACAAGGACTCATCTGCATGGTGAGCTCAAGACAGTTGCTTAAACCCTCGCAGAGCCTATTTTGCTCCAGTGTCCCCACATTCATAGGCCACATACAGGGCACACTGTGGGCTTCAGATTTTCCATTTTTAGTGAATCCTCACTGAATCCTCATTAAACCAACTTTGGAATCCAAATGTTACTAAGGCACTGCTGAGATCTATTCTCCATTTGTTCAGAAAATTCTAGTTTCTGTTTGTTGAAAAATTAAGCATAAGGCTAAAATTCAGAGAGAGAAACAGAGCATCATACCCTGACCTCTGACACTGTAGTGCCCAAAGACAATGTAGGATGACACTACATGGCCCAGGTAGGTCCTAACTCCTGATGTCACCTTTTCCTTGCCCTGAGGATCACTCACAGAATCTCTCAGCCCAGACTCATCTCCCACCACAGCACTGAGAAGCCAGGGAGCTTCTTGGAGCTGAACATGGCTCCCTGTGCCCCTGTTCTACCAATGCACATTTAGAGTGATGTCCGACTTATTTTATGAAGGGGTGAAAAGGTTGCTCTACGTGGTCCCAACTCCTTGGTGGATGCGTGAGGGCTCTGGTCTTACAGCCCATCCTTCCTCCCAACGCCGCCTTGGCTGCAGTGTCCCCAGACCCAGAACAGTGCGTTTTACCAGAGCCCGTCTCTGCTTTCATCCTTCCCACTCACTGCTTGCTCCAGCAAAGCGACTGAATAAATGAACAGGTCAGGGAGCACCACAGAGGCAATGAGCTCCCCAGGGGATCCCTGGGAGTTCAGGGGAAGCTCTTGGCTGGGTAGAAAAAATGTGGGGGAGAGGGAAACTATTCCTCAGAGCTGCAATTACTCACCAGAGGCACTGAAATGAGATGATTAATGTTAATGCTTGGACTGGCCTGGAAATGGCAACCTCTCTGTGTAAATGTGGATCTATTAAAGATGGACCTTGCCCTTCGGGCCATACAGTGGGGGAGGTAGAGGAGAAAAAAGGAAGCTGAACTTTCAAAGCAAGAGGTTGAGCTGTGGCCCGTATTTTCTTCTCTACCCACACTGCAGTGCTTATTTGCTGTTGGGGCTTATTAATTTTTCACTTATGCCACGCTAAAAATAGTTAATTATTGAAAATGCATATCCGTCTGATGGTGAAAGGCTGTCTCTTCCAAACAGGTGACTGGTTCAGATAACCCCAGAAGGCACTTCTGGGTCTTCTAGACCCTTGATCAAAATTTCTTTTTTAATTTGAAAAGAACAGAGGTGATTAAAACTGAAAATGATGGTGAGTCTAATGAAAGCTTCCTCCCTCATTTCCCAAGAGCTGGTGTAATGGGCTGAGGACTTTTTTTTTTTCTCTTCTTTCCTTTTTTTTTTTTTTTTCTCCAAATGAATATTTTCACTATATATGTCATGTTGGTCCTTTGATTAAAAAAAAAAAAAAATCAGATATAGAGATTTTGCTGTAACAATAGAGTGAATGTGTGTGGATAATATTACTCACAGTGTTGGTGAGAGTTCAAAGGCTGGAATGTCCAGACTAAATACACAGCAGAGATCGGTTCTTTAACATTTCAATTAGACAGAAACATGAAACAACAGACTAGTGACTTCAGCTTCTCAAAATTAAACAGTTTGACACTGCACAGAACAGGCAACGAAATTCATTATGCCTTCACAACTTAAATCTCCTCCTGCTGAAATAGTGGCAGGACTCATTCCTGAAACAGAGGAGTCACTTTATAAATTTATTTGGTCCCATCCTTACTTAGGGGTCATTTATCCTCTTCCACAGCAAAATCCAGATCAAGATTCTCTTTGGAAGACACTGTTCTGGTTGGAGTCTTTCCCATACTAGAGAGTTGTAGGATTACTGAAGGGCAGGACAACCCACACAAGGACGGTGTCCTCCCATCTGTTCTATGGACACTGCATCTGGAAGCTCTGCTTCAGGATGAGTGGTGGCCACAGCTGGCCACAGATGTGCAGAGGGTGCCCTGATGGAGCCATGGGCTGTGCAGGGAGTGAGATCCATTCACACACATTCAGCTTAGACCGTCAGCCTTGTCCTTCCCCCTTCTCCGCATCTCTTGATACCTTGGTTCAGGGGGAACGGGCAATGAGGGAGGGCTATCACTACAGGCCACGTCACACCCTTCAGGGAAGGAAACCAACACAGAGAATCAACTTTGTGGGAGACAACAGATTTTGTCTACCCTCAGTTTTTGCCAAGACACTTTCTTCCTTACATAAGCAAGGTACTGCTTGAGCAGGGGCCGGGATCGCAGCCCCCGTGCACAGCTCGCAGAATCTGACCCTCCAGGCAAGGGAAGGCCTTACCCAGCTCTGCTTACATGGTTGTCAGCTCACACATCCTTACCTGCTACTCCCACTTTGACCACAAGTAGAGTATCACCCCACTAATAAGAAAAACGTTAAATTGTTTCTCTAAAGAATCATAAGGAATTCTCCTCCTATCTCCAAGTCCGCAGTATAATTGGTTGTGTTACTAATTAAATGTCCAGTCTGTGCCTCAGAAGTAATTGCCAATAAAGCTTCTGCACTGTGTCAGCCCAGTTTCACATACTCCTCTGACATGTTTGCAGAGGCAACTGAAACATTAGAGCTCCCTGAGAAAATATTTCTGTTATAAGGTATACAGACAAACATACACAGCCTGAGAATTGCTTTCATGTGGAAACAGGATCATGGAGCTTACAAGAGAAACAGTGATGGAAAGAGAATATGTCTTTTCTTTTAAAACAAGGTGGCTAGAAATGACTCAATTATCTCAGGAGAATAAGTTATCAATTACTATAATTGCTATTTTATGAGCTCTACTCAGACCTGCACTCTTTGTCCCTAAGAGTTTCCAGTCTCAACATAAACCAGGGGATGACAGATAACTACAGTGAGAAGGAAAATAAAAAGGTGAAAAAAAGACAACACTGGCCATCTTAATAAGCCAGAGTTTTAGCTCTCCAGAAGCCTCTTGAGGTTGTTCTGTAGACATCATAAAAAGGATGAATATGAAGGACAGCAAAGAAAATATGCTGAGATGTGTAAAACAACATCCTTCCCCATTGGGAAGGATCATAAGGGAGAAAGAAGGAAGATCTCTGTTTCAAAAATAAAATGTTTTAACTACAAGACAGTGGACGTTGACAAATGTCATCTCCTTTCCTTGTGCAAATCGTTCATGAGTCGATCCCAGTTCTTGAAGTTGTATTGGTTATTCATCACTGAGAGGAACCACATCCAGTTGCACAGATGGTTCACACATTATGTTAGTAATTCTCTATTTTTCAGGGTGTATGCCTAGAAAATTCAGCCTCTCGGCATTATTTTTGCTTCCAAACATTTTGAATGAGAGGATTATCTAACAGCAAATAGCTACAAACAAACATCAAACAACACTTGTTCTCACAGGACTATGTTTTTTTTGCTTTGCCAGATCCCACTTTCTCTTTTCACTAACTTCCCAGGAATACTGAAATGTGGTCATAGAGCTCCACAGGGGTTTAAGCCAAGCTATCAGACAAACTGCTTCGTTTTAGGCTTGATGATCCCCACTGGAGCTGAGAAACTGGCTGCCTACATTGCTCCATGCGGGAGCCAGCGCTCACACCAGAACTAGCCAACTGCCCCTGCCATAGACCTCATTCCTAGAGGATTACAAGCTTCTGTGTCCTCAGTTCGGACTGTAAATTCACTTCTACATACCAGCCATTATCCAAAGAACATAACTACTTCATATTGAAAAAAAAAAAAAAAAGGTAAAGACTGAAGAATTAAGACAAGATTACAAAGGAAAAGTCAGACTTCTTAATGGGTCCCAAATGACAGTCCAACTGGTCTAACTAGCCAGGCGTAGAATATTACCTCTTCACACTGCAGGGTGACTGAGACACTAAACAAAAAGGAGCAGGAAGTCTTCATTTCTAATCCCTATGCCAAAATGAAAACACTGTCTGTTACTCAGGAGAATGTCGGCATCCCCTTTCTATTTCTTCCTTAGAAGGAACTGGAGATAATAATGCTAGCAATTCTGCCAGTTATTTCTGAGATGAGCTGTTTTTCTGATCATACCAATCATTAATCATTATGTTTTATCAAGTCATTTTCCCCATTTCCCAAATTCTGTCCCTCTGTCAGATGACCTCCTAAACCCCTCATTAGGGGTTGATATCCTGCTATTAGGGTATCAACACAGTAAACCAAAGGTCACTTGACCTACCAGAACAGCAAAATTAAAAGTCAAGTTCAGCTTGCCACAATGCTCCTTCAGAAAGTAACAACTGTTGAAACAAAAATGGAAGTTTCTCTAACTCAGCTTCACACTCTTGCATATTTTACTGTCTCCTGTCATTCGTAGCAGACAGATACCCAACTACGTTTGCCAGAGTGCTCTTATGTTGTGCATGGCCCATGTCATAGTTAAAGCCATCTGCTCAGACATATTCCACTGAAGTACTGAGACTGGAGATTGAGAATAGGCAATTAAAACCAATTTTGTGAGAAAAAGCGTACTTTTTAATCTGACCCTTCACTATAAGGCTGAAACATGGGTAGAGGTGAGGTTTTATCCTGGATTTCCTATTTTAGAATAAGCAAAAAGCAGGGTCCCAGCAGAATAAGATTGTATCTTACAAAATCCACTAAGGCCATTGTGAATGTCCACACCGACTTTTTGGCTACTAGCACTCTTCATAGCACATTGGCTTTACTAGGACTATGCAGGGAAGTAAAAGCATGAAACATCTGCCAGTCAGGCTAGTTTTAATTAGCATCGGAAATCAAGAAATGAGCAGACAGAGTATTTATGCTGGCCAAGGTATTGTTCTCTTGTGGAAAAACTAAGGATGTAGGGAACAAGGACAGTTGTGAAGCCCTGGAATTTTAATCTAATTCTTTCAGATGCCCATTGCAATCTAGAGAGACACAGAGAATGCCTATGATCTCTCTGGCAGCACTCTTGATTCAAAAAGAAGTTTTACTTTCACATTAAAAAAAGTAACGGTCTTTTTCTGCCACTGGGCTAAATATGGAGAAAAGAGAATGAGATCAAAAGAAGATGCAAGGTAGATGAAAAGGATACAGAACTGAATTTGATAGAGACAGATTTTTCATAGGGACAAATGTTGAAAAGGAGAACAGCTAAACCGTTAAGTTATCATGAAATTAATCTAAAAAGGATTTCCAGTGACCAAGAAGAAGATGAAAACAATGCAAAGAGCACAAAAAGAAAGAGAAGAAAGCACAAAAAAAGCAGACTTGGGCTTGTGAACATTGTCATGAATGTCGAGGCTGCTAAAGGGTCTGAGATAGACGCAAACAGCAAAAGAAGACAGAAGCAGTAAAGTGGAGTTACAGCGCAATGTCTTCAGTTACCCGCGGGCAAGTAACTGTCTTGCCAAGAGCTGCCTAATCCAGCCCACAAGTGTGAAACTCACTGGACAAGGTTGTCCGTGCGTACGAGTCCTCGGCCTCCCCGAGATGATGAGCTCTTCTGAAAGAGGCCCATCCATCCCCTACTCCCCTACAACTCAGGGGGGTTCGCATCCGCCTGTCCCCACACCAGCGTGAGACAGGTTTTGCTGAGTGTCACGAGCGGCAGAGGGTTTAGAGCAAAGGTGGAGCAGACTCCATAGTTTCCAAGCCAGCTTTAATAGCCAGGCGATAAACTTCTGAAAAATGAGAGTTCATAATGAAAATACTAACGCACCAAATCCTGCAATACTCACATTTACTGTATGAAATTTTATATTATTCCATAAAAATAAAAAAACCACATCATCTATCATGTAACCATAGGAATTTCTTGGTATTTTTTTGCTCAGATCACTGCTTTGCATGCAGAGGAAAGGGTGGGTTTTGTTGTATTATAAAGTTTAATATTTTTCTCTTTTTTTTTTTTTNTTTTTTTTTTTTTGTTAACAGAATTTTACCATGATGTGCATAATCCAGCTATCAGGCTACACAGTTTCTTCTGATACACTGTGATCACGTCCCACCCAGTTAGTTTATTCACATATATCTCTGTAAACAAAGCCTTTGCAGGAGGGACAAGATAGAAAGAAAGTTGCCGCAAGCCTCGGATTTGGCTAGTTTATCTTGCTCCCCACACCGCTTGGCTGAAGGGCATTAGTTGTCCCGAGGTCTCAATGGCCCACACGATATTTTCCCGTCTTTTTCCCTCTCTATCACCCTCCCATCAGCAGAAATCACAACCATGTGAGCAGCAGCAGCCGAGAGGCAGCATAACCAGCATAACCAGCAGAGTGATTACAAGGGAGCCGGCAGCAATGCTGCAGTTACAGCACTTCCTGCGCACAAACTACATGGTAAAAATATTTACAGCTGCAAGTAAACAATCTTAATGGACTCCAGGACTCTAGATTCACTTTTTTCTTTTTCTTTTTTTTTTTTTTTATAATCCTGTAGTGAGAGAACAGCGCTTGGAAAGACGTGCTCCGCTGGCAGCGTGGGAGGTGCCTGAGTGCACCGCGGCCGCGCTGGCCATGGGTCCGAGGCTGCCAGCCCCACTGCACTCACCACCGGCACGCGTGGGGGTAACAGCAATACCCATCACCACTGCATTATTAAGAAAGAAACATGGGGAATCTGAGGCTCCTGAAAGCTTTTTGGATTTTTCTACCCTGTTTTAAACAGAAGGCCGGCCTGCATTTCCCTCTCCCAGGCACAGAGGATGTCTGCCCAGCTCTGGGTGTGGAGCATCACATAGTCAAGATATGCTGGCGTCCTCCCACAGCCAGGGAAATTCCCACGTATCCTGAGTCCAGCTTCTCCTCCTCATTCTTTGGCAAAACTTTACTGAGGATTTGAGAGAGATTTTTGACACTACTAAGTGTCTGTCTCCTTGCCTGGCACTGGAGAACTATGGAGAAGATAAACCACTCTCCATCACTGATTTATTATGCACACTCTTCCTCACTTTTTTTATCAGGGGCAAAATTATGACATTGAAAAAAAATGCAATTAATATCCATTTATGAGAGAGTAGAAAAAAAAATCGAAGGGAAAAGCCCAAATAAACAGTACTCTGCTCTCACTCACTGAAAGACACATTTCATCTTAACACATCCTGAAGTATTTCTATTTGTCAGACAGACAAGTTATAAGGGATTCCCTGTCTTTTAGCTTCTTTTTAGGCTGAGAAAACTGCAAATACTCTCTTTTAAACAAAGCCCTTTACTGCAATCCAGTCTTCTTTTCCAAGAGATCAAGACATTTACACTCTTAATCTCATGTGATAATCATGAAGCTGCTTAAGTCTGAATACTGCCTGAATCTGTGAGTTGAGTTCATTATGGCATCATTAACTGGAAGAGCTGCCTTCCTCCAGCAGCCTTCAGAAGATGGTGGAACAGCCCCAGCCTTATTTTCCCTAAAACACTCTTTACTAAACCCAAAACCTTTCAAATTGTCTTCTTCATTTAGCACTTAGGGAAAATAGCCCTGTCCTTAGAAGGCAACCAGAGATGGTCAGTCCCAATTTTCCTGGGAGCAGAGGGAAGAGACAAAGAAAACTCTCTTAGACTACATCAACCCGAAACTACCAAAGAGAGTTGATACCTTCCTGGAAAAATAAACCCCATTGCCAGAGACAAAAGTCAGAATGGCTATTTCAGGAAAGGTGATGCGTATCCTTGGGTCATTAGAATAGGAATTGGTCTGTCTGGTTGTCATGCCCAGGGAGATGATTTTGGTGAGAATTCACAGGCCTAACTGCAATTCCAAATTTCCTGTAAGCTTTCGTTCTGTGTCTCGAAGAAGAATCAGTGCATGACATCTCCCGTTACACCAGCAAGAGTGGGACAGTGGACAGCCATGAGGAGAGGAGAAATCTTCCTTCAGCAAGTTTGAAGGGAAAGAACATCATTGGGAAAAAGAGAAGACAGGCAGAAAAAAAAAAGGAATAGGGAAACATTAACCACCTGAAGATTCATTCAGCAAAAGGAATTTCTGAAGGAATGAAAAGGCTGTCAGAAGCACCTTGCCTCTCAGAGCACGATAGCTAAGAAGAAACGAACATGGTAAAAATGGCATACCTTGCAAAAGGTACAAATCTCCAGCTTCAGATGTCTCCAGAGAATATATAGGAGCAATGTGCGCACGAGTTTGTACAAGTGTTAAAGAAGTACTTAAACTTTTATTTTAGACCATAAAGTTTATAAAGTTAGGATACCTTTGGGTACAGACATGAAAGGTAATTTTTCTGTTCTGCAGAATCAGATAACTATGATTTGTATAAACCTCTTTACTCATCACACACTGCTTTGGTGTCACATTCATTAGTTGCAAAAAAAGCATGAGGATTAATGATTTTGAAATGTAAGCCATCTTAAACATATGAGCCCGGTTTTACTCAAAAACTCAGCTTGATCTGGGAGATTTCACATGATTCAGCCATAGAATGACCTTTATGGGAACGTAAAGCATGGGATATCACGAGGTGTTGACAATAGCTATAAAGGTACATAACCTTGCTGAAAGCATGGGATGCCTGTCACACTTTTAAATGGCTTACAACTTCCAATAGCTGCCTAAAAGAGAAGTGGACAGTGTTTTCATTTCACCTATTAGAGGTGAGAGCCTTGCAGAGAGGTACCAGAAATAAGAATCTTGAAAATGCCAATAATAATAATAACAATAATAATAACTATAATAATAATAACATGATTTCTTAGGATCTTCTAGTCAACACTGCAGAAGAATAATTCCATTATCTGTTCAAGAGCTTCTCAGACCACACTGTCCTATCTGGACCTAAACACACTTCTTCCAAGAATCCGAAGTAAATAACATGCCAAATCTAGGTGCTGTGCAGACATAGCCAGCAGGACCAGAAAACTGTGCCTCAGGAAATCTCCTCTCCAGGTACCTTTGTAAACAACTGATTTTTCTGACACACGGTAATAAAGTTCTGAAAACGGAAGAGCAATAGCAAGGCAGAATAAAGATTTTTATTTTTGAGAGATATCACCTGAAAATAATTTAAAGACATAAATGAAGAGACTCCGGTACCTTGCAAGTTGTGACTCACATCGCAACCTCTAGCAGCAGCAGTGAAAAGAGGTGGATTAAGGAATCTTCACTTTTAAGACATCATAGAAGCTCTTTTTTTTTCCACACCAGAAAGAAAGTGTAATTCAGTTCATGTGTGTAGTCATCAGTGAAGTAAATATGAAAAGTTTGGAGCTGCTGTTGCTGGCAAAGGATAAATTGCTACATTTATCCATATTCTTTGGCCTACTACCTAAAACAAGGATCACAATATTCTGCCTACGTTTATCCCAGATGCAGGAATGGCTAGTAGGCATACCCCATCCTGCAGCACTGCGGTTCTAGCTGTTTATATATTCTTCTGTATTGTTCTGCTGCCTCCTATGTTAAAAGGAATGTATGCAGTATGGGATAAAGGAAACTAGGGAGGGGATAATGGCAATAATTACAGCAAAATGTCAACATTTTCTAAGTTAAAAGTTTGCATTTAGAAGAAAAAACAGTCTTTAGCTTCAAAAATATTATTGTAGGCCTTTTTAAACTGCACACAGTAATACTAGGAAGCTCTTGGGCTGAAGATGTTCTGCAAATTTCTTAAGGAAAGTTCTATGTAGAAGTTGACAGATATTATTATAGGTATGTATGTTTGTTTTCTATACAAAAATTCCCATGCTGTGGTATTGTGTTACAAATGCTCATGAGAATGTAGTGGAATGGTGAACACTCATCCATCAGCTCCCAATCTGAGGACTACTCAGAATCCATTTATTTATGACAAGGTAAAATCATTTTGCTGTTCTGTAGGTAGTAGGAAAAAAATGGAACTATACTGTACACTATCATATTTGTAGACCTACATTTTAAAAAATGACAATTTGCATATCCAGCTATGAGACACTTTTTTAAAAGTTTCTTTATCCTCAGAGCTGGATATCTTTTCTGCCTTTTCTAAAGCAGGCTCTTTATGAAGTTTTTGGAGATTTTTGTTTTTTAGATTTTTTTGGACCAAAAACAGATCTCTCTCAATGTACAGCATGTGAAAGTCAGACAACTGAAGATAGTTTCAGTCCATTATCTCTTTAGCCCCATTTTTCTTAAAGACAAATGAAAAATAAAATTAATTTACACTGAATTACATTATTATTATTATTAAATATTAGTAGGAATCCATAAAAATGAGGAAGGCTATATTAAATCTCTGTTTGTGTCCACTCAGAAATATAGACCAAGATATAAAATGTATCATGATAATAACTTATGATCAGAGTTTTTTTCTGTCAAAAAATCTATTACTATAGTCACTCTTTACCTTTTGGCTCAGGTAGCTCTATTTCAATTTCCTAAAAACAACAATCTTTTTGAACTTCTGATTTGTTCCAGCAATTACCTTCAGATGATTTATTTTCTTTGTCTTTATAGAGAGAATATAAAAAGCCCTTTGAGAGCCGGATTTTGTTTTCTAGGGTCTTTTGGAGGTGACAGCAGTAAATTACAGATTCTAAACTCATATGTAGACAAGAATGTAACTGAATTTGGATAGCAAATTTCAATAGGGGAAGTTAAAAATCCTAATAGCTAAGCAAATAAAAAAACTAATAAAGAAAAAGGCAAAACGAAAACTTTGATACTTCCTCAAGGCTGGTGTTTTGACTTCAGAAGTAGCCAGCATTGAAAGCTGCAGAGAGCTGGGCAATTCATCTATTTCTACAATACTTGGCTAGAAAGCAAATGTTGGCCTGACCCCAGCTGGTGATTAGGTTATACTGAGGGAGTTCAGGATTGATAGCCCTTGTCATTTTAAATTCGCACTAATGTAGTTGAGGATGTTATTCTTATTTGGGTAAATATTACGATCTTTTTGCAAATCATCTATATTAGGGTATTTGTCTCATAAAACAGATTGAGGTCCACTATTAACTTGTGTGCAGGATAAAAAATAGTCTGTGCAATTCATTTTTACAAGTGTTGCCTTTTACTTTCATCAGTAAGAGCTCTTGACAGGCCATTCAAGATTTTCCAAGCCTCTATCAACTCCTATCTTTTTCTTTCTTCCCCTTTCCATACTAAATAGACCAGACTTCTCATCTAACACCAGAAAATGACAAAAAACATTCATCTGGTTTGTGTTTGGAGTCTAAAACAACCTTCATAGGGCTTTCTCTTCTGTTGGAATATTTACTGATACTTTTACATTTCTCCAAAATAAATTATGCCAAATATAATGCACACAGTTATTTATTTAAAAATATATCAGTCCATCTAATCTTACCTGTGAATGCTAAATACTTTGGAATAGCTGGTGGGGAGGAGAGAGGAAATCAACATTTTCCAGCTTCCAGTGGTGTTCTCTGTAAGTTCCAGTTTATTTGAAAAAAAAAAAAAAAAAAAAAGAGATGAAGAACTCTCTTTTACTCATCATCAGTTTGGACATATCACCACCACATGGGAATTAGGCATTAAGAAAGCTTTAGTCCAACTGGGCAAATGAGAAAAGTATGGCCCCAGGATTTAGACCCTTTTTACCCTGGTAAAGGAAATGTCAATCAGAGACTTCTTGGGTGCATTTTCTGTGACTGGAACTTCCTCAGTTTGCCCTCAGCTACCAGAGAGATGAGTATTTCCTAGGCATTTAAAAGGAACTTAAGTGTATCACCTAACTGAGAGCAGCTACACTGGCAATTGGCTTTTGCTCCAGTAAAATCCCAGAGAAAATGCTTAATTTTATCAGAAGAGTAGTTCCCCTGACATCAGTGGAGCTATTCACTTGCCTACAGGAAAGTTTGCACATAAGTGTTTTGTTGTATTTTAACAATAATAGATAGTAAATGAGCAATTAGATGACATAGATTAAGCATATAAGACATTCACCTTCCACCCAATTCTTTTTTTTTGTAGACAATTTAAAATTTTGTAGCTGATGCTTCAGAGGTGGGAGAATATGAGGAAAAATGTCATGTGTCTCCTCACAATTATTAAATATCTTCAGCAAGCTTTTCTCATTATATTTGCCCCTTCAGAAACACAAGGCCTACTAATTAAGCAAGGACTGGAGACTTGTCAAGATTATGAGAGTAGTGCTATGCCATAACCATAATTCTTGATGACATTTCACTTTCCCCATCCAGAAAAATCTATCACACTTTCTGAGATGTGACCTTCATCTTGTTAAATGAATACTAGAGCAAAGAGCTCATTTGACCTCTTACCTGCCCTCCCCTCCCCAGTCTCTGCCTGATCTCAGAGAGTCTGTCAAGCTTGTTTGCTTCATCCTAATTAGCTTGATTTCTATGGTTATTTTTACCTAACTCTTGCCTTTATTTTCTCTCTCATTTTTTTTTCATTTTGCATGTAGCTCTTTGGACCATATGGTTTCTCCTTTCCTAATATCCAATTTGCCCATCAGATTGCTCTCTTTTCCTTTTTTGATGCCAGTGTGAAATTCCTCATTTAGCCGCACATTGGTCTTTTCTCGGTACATACTTTACCAGCAAAGAAACTGTCCTCATAGCCTTCTCTCTCTAACCTTTAGTTCTGGGGCTTTCTGTTCACTCAGTCCCACTTCTCAGCCGATGTGATTTTTGTGAGCATGTAGTACATCCTCTGGAGAAACGCAAGTCTGACTCCAACATCTTTTTTTTCTCCTCATTTAGCATTCGTTTCTGCTGCAATCTCAGACCTAATGAGATTGTGATCAATGCTTCCCAAGTTGCCCCCTGCCTACAAGTCTTCAATCATACCTTTGCTGTATAAACTCCATGCTCGTCTTTCTGTCAATTGGTGAATGTACACAGTTAATAAAAAAAGCAATCTGGAACCATGGAACAAAGCTGTATTTTTCCCTACAGTTAATAAAATGGAATCTACCTTGGTAATTACTAAACTTCCTTTACATCTTGTCTCTTGTGCCTGGTGTGATTTATGTGTTTATTTTTTGTGGAGTCACTTTAGACTCCAGCTCTCTCAATTTTGGAAACTCAATACATTCCAACGGTCAGCCTATGTGAGGAAAAAAAGCAAAACAAGTATGACAAAATACCCTTTCACACACAATTGTCTAGCAGGCAATCACTATCCCATAATATTATCTCACAAAATAACCAGCTCTCAGGCAACATTAGCTTATCCTGTAATGTCTGTTGGCATGTCTCTCTTTTGCAATGTATCCTGCATTTCCAGGTGATGGGGGGCAACTTGGGATGCTGTGGTTGGTTACCATCATAACTAACCAGATTTAATCAGCGCTTGGAACAAGTGCAAGAGCAGACATGAAAGCAGGGCAAGGCGAAGGGAAAGCTTGGAGCCTCATCCCTACCAGGAGAAGAGCCAGGGCAGGAGGCATCACAGCCGTAAGAACGGACACCGGCGTCGGGCTCCGTCCTGTCCTGCACGCTCAGGATGGGGGTCCTCAGTGGATATGTTGGCTGTGCTGATTCACTTGATCCTCTGTAAGGAGCTAGAATGAAAACAACCTCTGCACCTAAGGTGACACCAAAGGCTCCCAGTTGACTTCCAGAAGAGAGAGGCACACTCACATATGAGTGAATTTTGCCATCAGGACTGGCAACGAAGAAGAAGGCCATCCTATTTCACAAAAACATTCTGATATTTTGACTTTTTTTAAGCTTTCTGCTCCACCATGCCCCTCATCCTCGGCCATTTGTCTTCACAGGGAGCTCCTTCTGTCAGCCTGTGGGCTCTACTTCAATGTGTTTTCCACCCTGCAAGAGAGAGGGCAAGACAAATCATCCCAACAAACCGCAACTGAATGGCACCGTTCATCCTCTTTACGCAGCAAAGCCCGGGCGAACGGGCCGCGACAGAAGGGCTGCTCCTTGGGGCGCCTCGCAAAGCGCCTCCTGCCCATGCCGAGCCCAGGACATCAGGGCCTTGGGGAGCCACCCAGGAGACGAGACCCATTTATGACGAGAGCTCTGCACATCTGTGCCATTATGGAAAGGTAATAAACATCAGTGGAGGAAAAGATACTGCACACTCGCTCTGAGGAAAACTGCAAGTCTGTGGCCTGTGCCACAGGCCAAATGTAGAACTCCATTAAGAGCCGTGAAGCGCTGCTGGTGAGGGGAGGAAATTAGCAATTCTGTATTAAGTGCAGGCCTTGGATGGTGTTTGGTAAATAAAGCCTGGGGTCATGCATTGACGGATGGGGAAAAACAAAATATTGAATAACTACCAATTCAGCAAACACCATCCATCCTCTGTATGGGAGGAAGCCTTTTCCCTGTGAATTCAAGAGAATATTATCAGTTAATCAAAATTATATTGGAATGTTTTGCACATAAAGGGACCAAATACATTTTCACAGCATGTTCAGTTCTTCTGTTTCCTAATTTTGGAGCTCTTGGTTTCAAGATGGTTAACACACAGATTCTTAAGATGAGGACAAGGCAAAGAAGAATGAAGAGGTTAGGATGAAAAGACTTCACAGAAAAGCTACACAAATGGTGTTTCACTGCCTGACCCACCGTAACTTGCAGACAACTCAACAAGGCTGACCACTAAAAATGGTCTTTGTGGACACAAAATTGGACATAAGAAATGCCTTATGAGTGAAATCAGAAGGCAACTGAGAGAAGCTGATATGCATGTGTGAAAGCTGAAAGATTTGGTGAGGGGAAGTGCAGCAGTGCAAGGGTGCTGGACACAGCAGGCGGACACTGAGGTTTGGAAGTGGTAAAAGGAAACTAAAGTCTGTGTCCAGAATAGCTGCTGAGATCAGGCAGCAGTTCCAAAACGACGGATTCTAGGAG
Source organism: Nothocercus julius (assembly GCA_013398735.1). NCBI lineage: Eukaryota > Metazoa > Chordata > Aves > Tinamiformes > Tinamidae > Nothocercus > Nothocercus julius. The sequence goes on along the minus strand of VZSV01000007.1, from coordinate 9,473,178 downwards.
TCAATTTTATTATTTTACTATCTGAGCAAACTCTTTGAAATTAATAAGATTACGCAAGGAACAACGTGCCATACAACACCACAGCTGGACAGGGTAATCAATACAAACCTGTGTATCATATTTCAGAGAAATGGTGATGCAAACATGGAAGCTAATGAAATGCAAGAAAATGCATGAGGTCTTCCTGTATTCATGCCCCCTGTTATCTCATCATTTAAAACTCAAAATCAATCTGAGTCACCTTAAGTGGCAATGCCGTATCTTTAACGTTTGATTCATTTGTTGTGAAATATAGTCAAAATACTAATTTGAAAGGGAAATTTGAAAATGTCAGATAGTAAATGCATATTTTACTTATTTTAATGTTTGTTGATTTGAGGCTTTGAGGGCAACATGGTAAATATTCGGTTTGTCTGGCACAAACTGTGCAGGAATCTAATAGAAAGCAATATTGTTGAAAATGGATATCAATTGAAAACAGAGAGCAGTGTCAACTATTCCCCACTGGGAGCAGACAACAATAAAACCAGTCAAGCATTACACAGTTGAGCCTGCCAAATGTCATTAGAGTGTAGAAAAAAGTAAAGGCACATATGAAGAGGAAAAAAAAAAAAGAAAGAAAGAAAGAAAAAGAAAAAAAAGAAAGAAAGAAAACAAACAAACAAACAAAAAAGCTCTTGCCTTACTTATATTTTTCCCCTGGATGATTTAGTAAGCTAAAACCAGCCAAAAAAAAAATTAAAAAAAATCATAGTTTAAATTCATTATAGTAGTTCTGTTGGATAACTTGGGGAAACATATCATCCTGTTTGGGATTAAGAAAAGCAGAAAGATAAAGCAATGTGGTTTAATGTCCCTCAATTGCAGAGACATTTCTCAACGACTGCACAGCAAATCACATCAGAGCACAATTTTAATATTTAAATATCTTTTATTATTATTATTATTATTATTTTCCTTCCCGAGTCTTAATACCGAGATTATAGCATTAGGTAGAATAATTAAGAAAATGTATT